>CM059798.1:27690891-27742687 GCA_030435695.1 Brachymystax lenok tsinlingensis
TACAACCTCGTACCCCTGCACATCCACTGATACTGGTACCCTGTTTATATAGCCAAGTTACTACCTCATACCCCTGCACATCGACTGATACTGGTACCCTGTTTATATAGCCAAGTTACTACCTCGTACCCTGTTTATATAGCCAAGTTACAACCTCGTACCCCTGCACATCCACTGATACTGGTACCCTGTTTATATAGCCAAGTTACTACCTCATACCCCTGCACATCGACTGATACTGGTACCCTGTTTATATAGCCAAGTTACTACCTCGTACCCTGTTTATATAGCCAAGTTACTACCTCATACCCCTGCATATCGACTGATACTGGTACCCTGTTTATATAGCCAAGTTACTACCTCATACCCCTGCACATCGACTGATACTGGTACCCTGTTTATATAGCCAAGTTACTACCTCATACCCCTGCACATTGACTGATACTGGTACCGTGTTTATATAGCCAAGTTACTACCTCATACCCCTGCACATTGACTGATACTGGTACCCTGTTTATATAGCCAAGTTACTACCTCGTACCCTGTTTATATAGCCAAGTTACTACCTCATTGGAGCAGGTAGCGTTCTCTTGGCACCCTCCAAACCCAGATTGGTCCGTTGGACAGGCAGATGGTGAAGCGTGACTCATCACTCCAGGGAACACGTTTCCACTGCTCTAGAGTCCAATGGCGGCGAGCTTTACACCACTGGGTTTCCATGGCCAACGCTTGGCATTGCACATGGTGATCTTAGGCTTGTGTGCAGCTGCTCGGCCATGGAAACCCAGCAGTTATTGTGCTGATGTTACTTCCGGAGGCAGTTTGGAAGTCGGTAGTGAATGTTGCAACTGAGGACAGACGATTTTTACGCGCTATGCGCTTCAGGACTCGACGGTTACGTTCTGTGAGCTTGTGAAGCCTACCACTGAGCCGTTGTTGCACCTAGATGTTTCCATTTCACAATAACAGCACTTACAGTTGACATGGGCAGCTCTAGCAGGGCAGAAATTTGACGAAATGACTTGTTGGAAAGGTGGCATCCTATGACGGTGCCACTTTGAAAGTCACGGAGCTTTTCAGTAAGGCCATTCTATTTCCAATGTTTGTCTATGGAGATTGCATGGCTGTGTGCTAGATTTTATACTCCTGTCAGCAATGGGTGTGGCTGAAATAGCAGAATCCACTAATTTGAAGCTGTGTCCACATACTTTTGTACATATTGTGTAGTTAAAAAAGTGTTTTTGTGCATTGTAGCTTGGACTGGCCGACCCAAAGGAGTCAAGACAGCGCTGACCCTGGACCAAATTAAGATGCTTGTCACCCTGGACCAAGGTAAGATAGCTGTCACCCTGGACCAAGGTAAGATAGCTGTCACCCTGGACCAAGGTAAGATAGCTGTCACCCTGGACCAAGGTAAGATAGCTGTCACCCTGGACCAAGGTAAGATAGCTGTCACCCTGGACCAAGGTAAGATAGCTGTCACCCTGGACCAAGGTAAGATAGCTGTCCCTGGACCAAGGTAAGATAGCTGTCACCCTGGACCAAGGTAAGGTTGCTGTCACCCTGGACCAAGGTAAGATAGCTGTCACCCTGGACCAAGGTAAGGTTGCTGTCACCCTGGACCAAGGTAAGATAGCTGTCACCCTGGACCAAGGTAAGATAGCTGTCCCTGGACCAAGGTAAGATAGCTGTCACCCTGGACCAAGGTAAGATAGCTGTCACCCTGGACCAAGGTAAGGTTGCTGTCACCCTGGACCAAGGTAAGATAGCTGTCCCTGGACCAAGGTAAGATAGCTGTCACCCTGGACCAAGGTAAGATAGCTGTCACCCTGGACCAAGGTAAGATAGCTGTCACCCTGGACCAAGGTAAGATAGCTGTCACCCTGGACCAAGGTAAGATAGCTGTCACCCTGGACCAAGGTAAGATAGCTGTCACCCTGGACCAAGGTAAGATAGCTGTCACCCTGGACCAAGGTAAGATAGCTGTCCCTGGACCAAGGTAAGATAGCTGTCACCCTGGACCAAGGTAAGATAGCTGTCCCTGGACCAAGGTAAGATAGCTGTCACCCTGGACCAAGGTAAGATAGCTGTCACCCTGGACCAAGGTAAGATAGCTGTCACCCTGGACCAAGGTAAGATAGCTGTCACCCTGGACCAAGGTAAGATAGCTGTCCCTGGACCAAGGTAAGATAGCTGTCACCCTGGACCAAGGTAAGATAGCTGTCACCCTGGACCAAGGTAAGATAGCTGTCCCTGGACCAAGGTAAGATAGCTGTCACCCTGGACCAAGGTAAGATAGCTGTCCCTGGACCAAGGTAAGATAGCTGTCACCCTGGACCAAGGTAAGATAGCTGTCACCCTGGACCAAGGTAAGATAGCTGTCACCCTGGACCAAGGTAAGATAGCTGTCACCCTGGACCAAGGTAAGATAGCTGTCACCCTGGACCAAGGTAAGATAGCTGTCCCTGGACCAAGGTAAGATAGCTGTCACCCTGGACCAAGGTAAGATAGCTGTCCCTGGACCAAGGTAAGATAGCTGTCACCCTGGACCAAGGTAAGATAGCTGTCACCCTGGACCAAGGTAAGATAGCTGTCACCCTGGACCAAGGTAAGATAGCTGTCACCCTGGACCAAGGTAAGATAGCTGTCACCCTGGACCAAGGTAAGGTTGCTGTACATCCAACACCTGGTCGCATAACCTTACTTTCACATTAAAGCACACATTCATTCAGGTTACAGAACCATTGCGTGTGTGTGTCTACTGTCTACCCACCTGTATGGCATAGCGGTCTGTTCTGCGGTACACTCTGTCACCGTGAGGTCACACTCTCTGAGATAGAGTTCCAGCCTCCGTCGCTCCATAAGTGTCCTGGCAGCCTGTAGTATCTGTCCTGCTAGAGCCGATTCCTCCTTCCCTCCTCCTACTCTCTTACCCGACCCACTCTTAGCGGTGGCGGATGGTTTGGGTTTCTTACTGAACCCATACAGTGCTTCCACACTGAACTTACTCCCTTTACCGGCTGATGAGCTGCAGCCTGCACCAGACGCTCGCCCTGCAGACATGGTGAATCACGGACTGTTCCCTCTAGCAGCGAACGCCCTGGAAATCCCTACCTCTGACCCTTGACCCAAAACCCCTGACTCCTCCACTCAGCAGAGTCCTAGGCCTTCAGTGTGTTCAGCTTGTCCTGTTCCAGGTGATCCCAGATCCAAATAGCAGCAGACTCTCTGGCTGAGTGTTCTAGAAACTCTTTGGTAAATGTTTCTTCACATCCCGGTATCTTACCCTACATGGGTTAAGGATAGACCAGCAGGTCACAGTTCTGCCCTCCAACCAGTCAGGGCAGGTCTGGGGGTTGTTCCTACTGGAGGGCAGGTCAGGTTCAAGCAGCAGGTTACAAGGTACTTTACTTCCTCCTCCCAGAATGGCCGGAGAGTTGAGGGTCCAGAAACACCACTCTATCCTCTTTCTCTCCTGTCATCCATCTGTCCTCCACACCTCTCTGTCTGTTTGTGCCTCTCTTTCAGTCACTCTTTCCGTCTCTCTTTCACACACTCTCTTTGTTTCTTTGTCTCTCAGTCTCTCCGTCTCTCTTTCCGTCCGGATCTTTCTCTCTATATCATCCGTCTATCTCCATCCCTCTATAATATCTATTCCTCTAACCCCTCCGTCCTTCTGTCTCCTCTCTCTCTCTCTCCATCTCTCTCTATCTCTCTCTCTTCTCTTTTTCGCTCACCCTCTGCTTGATTGACAACAGGATTTGGTAAAAAACATTTAATGCCCCCCATTACCGTGTGTGTCCAGATTAAGTGAGTGAAACTGGGCAAGCCGCCATACCTGACATCTGCACCCAGATTAACATAGTAACACACACTAGGGTTGTCATGATACCAGTATTGCCATACTCAGAGGTATCATGACAAGGAAACAAAACATTAATTTCCTGAGGAAAACAGTCCTAATGTTGGAAACGAGCAGCCTTATATTGTCACCCAGAATCCTGTTTGTTTTCCAAGCTACAGTATATCACACTATGTTACATACACCAGGTTTTAAAGGACCAAATAGATTAGTCTGCTTTGTGTTTTTCTTTTTGACATTGAAAAGACTGGTACCGTGACAACCCTAACATATCCACAATATACAGAGGCCTGTTACTATCTCTAGGCTCCCTTGTCTGGCAAAGATCCTAGAATCTTTAGTTAACAAACAGTTACAATCTTTTCTTTCTGCTAACAGTATTCTTAGCATCAATCAATCTGGTTTTAGATCTAAACACAGTACCACATCGGCCACTACGCTTGTTGTAAATGATATTGCAAATGCCTTAGATGATAGAAAGCATTGTGCTGCGTTGTTTGTCGATTTGTCAAAAGCTTTTGACACTGTAGACCATGCTATCCTTTTGAGTAAGCTGTCATCTATAGGACTGGGCACTGATGCCTGCCGATGGTTTTATGACTATCTTAAAGATAGAACTCAGGCCGTCATGGTCGAGGGGGTCAAGTCTGACCCCTTACAGTTACTTAAAGGGGTCCCTCAGGGTTCAATAATTGGCCCACTATTGTTCTCACTTTATATAAACAACATTGGTGATAATGTCAGATATTGTAATTTCCATTTATATGTAGATGACACAATGATGTACTCTATTGCTCCAACAGCGGACCAAGCTTTAATGCAGTTGGAGTCTGATTTTAGGATATTACAGGAGTCTCTTTTACAGCTTAAACTTGTTTTAAACGCTAAGAAAACAAATGTCATGTTTTTTTCTAGGTCTAAACTCTCAGTTAGAAACACTTTTGTAATCACTAGCTTGGATGGTACTCAAATCAAACAGGTCTCTGCATATAAATATTTAGGGGTATGGTTAGATGATAGGCTCTCTTTTAAAAAACATGTTACTGAATTGGGAAAAAAAGCTCAAATTCAAGATAGGGTTCCTTTACAGAAACAGGACTTGTCTGACCTCCGTAAATAGAAAACAAATTGTGCAGGCTACTTTTATGTCCGTTTTAGATTATGGTGATATTATTTATATGCATGCATCAGCAAACACATTAAAACCACTGGATTCTATTTACCATTGTGCACTCAGGTTTATCACAGGTGATAGTTACACAACTCATCACTGTATCCTATATCAACATGTGGGTTGGGCCTCTCTATCTGTGAAGCGAGAGCAACATGCTCTTTTTGTTTATTTATAAAGCACTTCTTTTAAAACTACCTCCATATATATCATCATTAATTTCAACTAGATATACTAATTTTATGACCAGATCACAGATGTGGATTACATTAGAGACTCCTGCGGTCTCCACAGAGTTGGGAAGGACTGCTTTCAGTTCCTTTGCACCTTATTTATGGAACAAACTGCAGATCCAACTTAAGTTAGACACTCTGGTGTCCCTTGCCCATTTCAAATCTATTATGGAGGATCAATATGATGTTGTCTGTGATTGTTTCTGTTGAATTGTGTCTTTGTTTTGTATGTTTTGAAATGTTCTTGTCTGTATGCCTAGAAGTGTACATGTCAACATGTTTACGCAGGGCACAGCCGTAAAAGAGATCCAGGTCTCAGTCTGTTTTCCCTGTTAAAATAAAGATTAAAAAAATAATAAAAAAATAATACCCTGTTGGTCCTCTGCTCTATGTATAGAGGCCTGTTACTACCCTGTTGGTCCTTTGCTCTATATACAGAGGCCCGTTACTACCCTGTTGGTCCTCTGCTCTATATACAGAGGCACGGTACTACCCTGTTGGTCCTCTGCTCTATATACAGAGGCCTGTTACTACCCTGTTGGTCCTCTGCTCTATATACAGAGGCCTGTTACTACCCTGTTGGTCCTCTGCTCTATATACAGAGGCCCGTTACTACCCTGTTGGTCCTCTGCTCTATATACAGAGGCCCGTTACTACCCTGTTGGTCCTCTGCTCTATGAATAGAGGCCTGTTACTACCTTGTTGGTCCTCTGCTCTATATACAGAGGCATGGTACTACCCTGTTGGTCCTCTGCTCTATATACAGAGGCCCGTTACTACCCTGTTGGTCCTCTGCTCTATATACAGAGGCACGGTACTATCCTGTTGGTCCTCTGCTCTATATACAGAGGCCTGTTACTACCCTGTTGGTCCTCTGCTCTATATACAGAGGCCTGTTACTACCCTGTTGGTCCTCTGCTCTATATACAGAGGCCCGTTACTACCCTGTTGGTCCTCTGCTCTATATACAGAGGCCCGTTACTACCCTGTTGGTCCTCTGCTCTATGAATAGAGGCCTGTTACTACCTTGTTGGTCCTCTGCTCTATATACAGAGGCATGGTACTACCCTGTTGGTCCTCTGCTCTATATACAGAGGGCTGTTGCTACCCTGTTGATCCTCTGCTCTTTTTTCATTAACCTCTCAGGGCTAGGGGGCAGTGTTCAGAAGTAGGGAGAGTCTGATGTGCCTAAAGTAAACAGCCTGTTACTCAGGCCCAGAACCTTTAATTGGTAGTGCTGGATTGGTAATGTTGGATTGAAAACACTCTGAAGTTTCTAAAACTGTTAAAATAATGTATGTGAGTATAACAGAACTGATATGGCAGGCAAAAACCAGAGGAAAATCCACATGGAAAATTGGACAAACTTTACTGGTACTTTTGGGATTTCTTTGTCTACATGTTGAACGACTGGATTACAGAACCAACTAAACTGGCGCCAACTAAACTGACTTTTTGGGTTATAAAGAAGAACGTTATCGAACAAAACGACCATTCTTTGTGTTCCTGGGACCGTTGGGATTGCAAACAGAGGAAGGTCTTCAAAGGTAAGTGATTTATTGTATCGCTATTTAAAATGTTGTAATGCCTGTGCTGGTTTGAATAATTATGTTGTTGTGGGGGCGCTGTCCTCAGACAATCGAATGTGGCTATGCAGCCCCAAACACAGCGAGCCAGACTACCGAAGGGAACTCGTACACAATGTTCGCAATAGCCCTAGCTAAAGGAAAGCGCTTATTTCCAGTGAGTGAGTGAGTTTTTAAAAATTGTGATCAGTATAGCCCCTCATTGTGCTTCTTGTTTTTCCTTGCCAACTGCTGTCGGGAGACATCGACTCGATGACCAAAACTTCGCGGAACTCAAGAACTCTGTGTCAACACCTGCTACCAACTAGCCAGCAATGGAACCTGCTTCGCCAGGAATAGCTACAGTTTTCCAGTGCCTTAGAAGCTGTGTCTATATATTGACAATCTGGAGTTCCAATGCAGCAATAGTTTGCTAGCGGAGGACTACAGGAAAAAGGTGGCTATGCTTAGCAAGCAAATCTCAATTCTGTGCGAACTTATGGGGAAAACACAGATTGGAACTTTCGCGTTCTCAACTCTTATGGCTGGACACTGCTCGGGCCTGATGGATGTATCCCCGCCTTGTCATCTGTCCCTATCTGAATGGCCTGTGCTATCTGGAACTTGCCTGCCAAGGAAGTCCTCTCCATATGTTCTCCTCCTCCATCCTGTAGTGGAGTAGACGGAGAACAGCAAGAGGTTTGTTCCAATCAGCGCTGGTCCCATGTCACAAGTCGTGGAAACTGAAGGCAACGGCATGCTGCTAAGCAAATGGGAGAGGTTCGGAACAGATTGACATGAGGAATAGCTTCGCTGCACTGGTACCTGATCTCCCTGTGCCTTCATTGCTGGGATTGCCTGTGTCTGCTACTACGCTGACTCCAGCACCGGCTTCATCGTCCAGTTCAGACCCTTTCCCTCTATCTGGATCTGAAGGGGCACTTCCTGCTGTGGGAGGTCTGGAACTGTAGCCGGGAGCAGCGGGCGTACACTATCCTGCTTTTCGTGGGCCCGTGAAAGGCTCATCGAATTGTGTGAGGGGGGGAGGGCGGATTTCTCAATTCCCTTCTCTGGCCGTTTGTATTGGGCAGTTCAATGGTGAGAAATGTCTCAGTACCTGGTGCTATCCAAGAGCATGAGTACAGGATATCAATAAACTGCTCCCAAACATTTTAAACCAGCATCAGGAAATTGAGTCTATCATTGTTCATGTGGGATTCAATGACATTATGAAGGGCAGCTCAGAACAGCAGAAGATGGATTTTAAAGAACTGATTGGGTCACTACTTGACACCAACAAACACCCCATAATATCTGGCGTTCTGCCCTCCCCATTGAACGGTTCAGCAGACCTTTAGCCCTCCATAACTGGCTAGGAGACTATTACAGCTCTGTGGGTGAAACATTTATTGACAATTCTGATACCTTCTGGAAACAAAGCTCATGTTGTAAGGAGGATGGGATCCACCCAAATCATTTGGGATCCTGGATCCTTTCATAGCATTATAAGGCTGCGTTGAGACAATGTCTTATCAATGACCCAAGCCAAGCTCAGAAAATCAAATCAAATTGTGTTTGTCACATGTGCCGAATACAGCAGGTGTAGACCTTACAGTGAAATGCTTCCTTACAAGCCCTTAACCAACAATTCAGTTTTAAGAAAAATACCCCCCAAAAAATAAATAAAAGAGCAGCAGTTAAATAACAATAGTGAGGCTATATACAGGAGGTACCGGTACAGAGTCAATGTGCGGGCGTACAGGTTAGTCGAGGTAATTGAGGTAATATGTACATGTAGAATTATTAAAGTGACTAAGCATAGACAATAAACAGAGAGTAGCAGCAGTGTAAAGGGGGGCAATGCAAATAGTCTGGATAGCCATTTGATCAGATGTTCAAGGAGTCTTATGGCTTGTGGGTAGAAGCTGTTTAGGAGCCTCTTGGACCTAGACTTGGCGCTCCGGTACCAATTGCCGTGCGGTAGCAGAGAGAACAGTCTATGACTAGGGTGGCTGGAGTCTTTGACAATTTTTAGGGCCTTCCTCTGACACCGCCTGGTATAGAGGTCCTGGATGGCAGAAAGCTTGGCCCCAGTAATGTACTGGGCTGTACGCACTACCCTCTGTAGTGCCTTGCAGTCAAAGGCCAAGCAGTTGCCATACCAGGCAGTGATGCAACCAGTCAGGATGCTCTCGATGGTGCAGCTGTAGAACCTAATCCCTACCATTGTGACATTGAGTTGTCATAATGCTTCAGCAAATGTACATTATCCCAGGAGCGCTGGAAGACACAATGTAAGTAACCTAATGTATGTCCCTCTAACTGCCCTGAATGCCTCTGCTGATCATACAGTTATTGTATACAGTAATCATGTGCCCATGAACCAGAGTTATACTGTTAGCACTGAGGCAGTGTTTACTAGTAGGAAGTCCACTGTGTGCAGCTCACGCTGCACTAACATAAATAAACATGAGCATGTCTACTTCTGCTAAGCTGCCCTGTAAAGCAAAGAAAACAATCAAGCATCCCAGAAAAGTGCTAAAATTAGCCTACGTTAACATACGGTAGCAAGAAAAAGTAAATACCTGGATTTCTGCATAAATTGGTCATACAATTTGATCTGATCTTCATCTAGGTCACAACAATAGACGAACAGTCTGCACAAACAATTATACGTTTTCATGTCTTTATTGAACATACTGTGTAAACATTCACAGTGCAGGGTGGGAAAAGTATGTGAATAACTGGTTAACCCTCCTTTAGCCACAATAACCTCAACCAAACGTTTTCTGTAGTTGCGGATCAGACCTGCACAACGGGCAGGAGAAATTTTGGACCATTCCTCTTTACAAAACAGTTTCAGTTCAGCAATATTCTTGGGATGTCTGGTGTGAACTGCTCTCTTGAGGTCATGCCACAGCATCTCAATCGGGTTAAGGTCAGGACTCTGATGGGCCACTCCAGAAGGTGTATTTTCTTCTGTTGAAGCCATTCAGTTGTTGATTTACTTCTGTGTTTTGGGTTGTTCTCCTGTTGCATCACCCAATTTCTGTTGAGCTTCAATTGGCAGACAGACAGCCTAACATTATCCTGCAAAAGGTCTTGATAAACTTGGGAAATCATTTTTCCGTCGATGATAGCAAGCTGTCCAGGCCCTAAGGCAGCAAAGCAGCCCCAAACCATGATGCTCCCTCCACCAAACTTTACAGTTGGGATGAGGTTTTGATGTTGGTGTGCTGTGCCTTTTTTTCTCCGCACATAGTGTTGTGTGTTCCTTCCAAACAACTCAACTGTAGTTTCATCTGTCCACAGAATATTTTGCCAGTGCACTTTTGCAAACTTCAGATCTGCAACAATGTTTCTTTTGGACAGCAGTGGCTTCTTCCGTGGTGTCCTCCCATGAACACCTTCTTGTTTAGTGTTGTACCGTAGACTCGTCAACAGAAATGCATGTTACAGCGATTTCTGTAAGTCTTTAGCTGATTCTCTAGGATTCGTCTTAAACTCATTGAGCATTTTGCACTGTGCTCTTGCAGTCATCTTTGCAGGACATCCACTCCTAGGGAGATTAGCAACAGTGCTGAATTTGTTCTTAAATTACTTGGCTAGTTAAAAAATAATAATAATAACTAAAGCCAATTCTGGTGGGAAGCTACTATAGAACCACCATGTGCTATAACAGTCAGTATCTGGATAACAAGTGTGAGAGTTTTCTGAGTGATATAAATATTGACTGGCTTTCATCAGGCTGCCCACTCAAGAGAAAGCTTCAAACTGTAAATAGTGCTTGCAAACTGGTTCAGGTTATCCGTCAACCTACCAGGGTATTTATAAACAGCAGAGGAATTAAATCATCAACATGCATTGATCTCAACTTTACTAATGCTGCAGAAATTAGCTTTAAAGGAATATCTGTATCAATCAATCAATCAAATGTATTTATTAAGCCCTTCTTACATCAGCTGATGTCACAAAGTGCTGTACAGAAACCCAGCCTAAAACCCCAAACAGCAAGCAATGCAAGTGTAAAAGCACGGTGGCTAGGAAAAACTCCCTAGAAAGAACCTAGGAAGAAACCTAGAGAGGAACCAGGCTGTGAGGGGTGGCCAGTCCACTTCTGGCTGTGCCGGGTGCAGATTATAACAGAACATGGACAAGATGTTAAAATGTTCATAGAACAGGCAGAACAGTTGAAACTGGAGAAGCAGCACGGCCAGGTGGACTCGGGACATCAAGGAGTCATCAGGCCAGGTAGTCCTTGAGGAATGGTCCTAATGCTCAGTTCCTCCGTGAGAGAAAGAGAGATAATTAGAGAGAGCATACTTAAATTCACACAGGACACAGGATAAGAGAGGAGAAATACTCAAGATATAACAGACGGACCCTAGCCCCTCGACACAAACTACTGCAGCATAAATACTGGAGGCTGAGACAGGGACGGCATGGAAGAGCACCAGTAAGCCAGTGACTCAGCCCCTGTAATAGGGTTAGAGGCAGAGAATCCCAGTGGAGAGAGGGGAACCAGCCAGGCAGAGACAGCAAGGGCAGTTCGTTGCTCCAGTGCGTTTCCGTTCACCTTCACACTCCTGGGCCAGACTACACTCAATCATAAGACCTACTGAAGAGATGAGTCTTCAATAAAGACTTAAATGTTGAGACCGAGTCTGTGTCTCTCACATGGATAGGCAGACCATTCCATAAAAATGGAGCTCTATAGGAGAAAGCCCTGCCTCCAGGCTGTTTGCTTAGAAAATCTAGGGACAGTAAGGAGGCCTGCGTCTTGTGACTGTAGCGTACGTGTAGGTATGTATGGCAGGACCAAATCAGAAAGATATTTTTTGGGTTCTAGTCAAGATTCTAGCAGCCGTGTTTAGCACTAACTGAAGTTTATTTAGCGCTTTATCCGGGTAGCCGGAAAGTAGAGTATTGCAGTAGTCTAACCTAGAAGTGACAAAAGCATGGATACATTTTTCTGCATCATTTTTGGACAGAAAGTTTCTGATTTTTGAAATGTTACGTAGATGGAAAAAAGCTGTCCTTGAAACAGTCTTGAAGTGTTCATCAAAAGAGAGATCAGGCTCCAGAGTAACGCCAAGGTCCTTCACAGTTTTATTTGAGATGACTGTACAACCACATCCGGCTGTGATTGTGAGTCCCAAGGGGGGCGCACTATTGGCCTAACATCATCCGGGTTTGGCCGGGGTAGGCCGTCACTGTAAATAAGAATTTGTTCTTAACTGACTTGCCTAGTTAAATAAAGCTTAAATAAATGAAACAAGCATGCACCCATTAAGAAAATGATTGGGGCAAAAGGAATGGCAAATAAGTCTGGCTGCACAACTGACTGGAAAACGAATGGCAAATTGAAAAGTCATGTGACTAAACTGAATGAAATGTGTGCCCTCAGCCCTGAAGGAAAGCTAAAGCCCCCTTTACTGGCTCAAATAGCCGACCAATCAGCCTGTTATCAACCCTTAGTAAACTTCTGGAAAAAAATTGTGTTTGACCAGATACAATGCTATTATAAAGTAAACAAATTGACAACAGACTTTCAGCAGGCTTACCCCAGTAAATCTTGGATATCAGAGCAACGTCAACTTACCAACATTATGTCCAGGAATACGACCCAAAGCAGATCCTTTGTTTGGACCACCACCCAGGACAATGGATCTAATCCCAGTAGCCGACCCAAAACAATGGCGCCGCAGAAGGGGCAGACGGAGTGGTCTTCTGATCAGGCTCCATAGACGGGCACATCGGTCACCGCTCCCGAGTATACTACTCGCCAATGTCCAGTCTCTTGACAACAAGGTAGACGAAATTCGAACAAGGTTTGCCTTCCAGAGAGACATACGAGATTGCAACATTCTCTGTTTCGGAAACATGGCTCACTCGGGATATGTTATCAGAGTCGGTACATCCACCCGGTTTCTTCACACATCGCGCCGACAGAAACAAACATCTCTCTGCTAAGAAGAAGGGTGGGGGTGTGTGTCTTATGACTAACGAGTCGTGGTGTGATCATAACAACATACAGGAACTCAAGTCCTTTTTTTCACCTGACCTAGAATTCCTTCCTACAATCAAATTCTGACCGCATTATCTACCAAGAAAATATTCTTCTATTATATAGGATCAGCGGGGTGGAGATGTATATCCCCTCCAAACAAACACCTCGACGGCCCTGAAAGAACTTCATTGGACTCTATGTCAACTGGAAACCATATCCCGAGACTGCATTTATTGTAACTGCGGATTTTAAGAAAGTTACATCTGAAAACAAGGCTCCCTAAATTTTATCAGCATATCGAAAGCGCAACACGGGCTGGCAGCATTCTGTATCACTGCTACTCTAAATTCCGTGATGCATAAAAAGCCCATACAAGGCCATTCTCCGCCCTCCTTTCGGCAAATCTGACCACGACTCCATTTTATTGCTCACAGCCTATAGACAGAAACTAAAACAGGAAACGCCCGTGCTCAGGTCTGTTCAATGCTGGTACCCACGGTGACTATTAAAACCTTCCCCAACCAGAAACTGTGGATTGATGGCAGCATTCGCGCAAAACTGAAAGCGCAAACCACTGCTATCAATCATGGCAAGGTGACCGGAAACATGACCGAATACAAACAGTGTAGTGTGAGCGGACCCAGTAATTTGGTGTTGCTCTAAAGCAGAAAGGTGGAATAAACGAGTCAGGAGCAGGTTTGCTTAATTGAACAAAGTTCTCTATTGAGGGATTTCTTTCAACTCACACTCCAACACAATCAATGATAATCTCCCAAGGAAAACATAAATCTTCTTCAGACCAATGAGGAACACAAGTCGATTATCTTTAAACTATAACATAAATCACGGATTTGTCACCGTCTTAATGGTTCGTTCGTGGATAGCTCCTCTCTCCTGTAGACCGTTCCCCAGAAGTAGTTTAACTTCTTGTCCTCTTCACCTTCCCAAAAGATATGTCTTCCCCTTCGGAGGAGCAAACACTCTTTCCTTTCTTTGTCCTCCCCTTCTCCCAGTTCCCTCCTCCCTCTTAGGGAGGAGGGAACCGGGAGAAGAGGAGGAGGGAACCGGGAGAATAGGTCATTAGTACCGTCAGCTGTGCTTAATTGTCTCTGGTCTCCTTGACTCACATGCATGGTTGGGCTACTATCCGTGAGCCCAGCCTGCCCTCTGGTGGTCCTTCCACAGTAGCTATTCCCTCCGCAAGGCAATAAAACAATCGTCAGTATAGAAACAAAGTAGAGTCGCAATTCAATGGCTCAGACAAGAGACATAGAGTTGAAGGTTACATACACCTTAGCCAAATACATTTCACAATTCCTGGCATTGAATCCTAGTAAAAAAATCCCAGTTTTAGGTCAGTTAGGATCACCACTTTTTTTTAAGAATGTGAAATGTCAGAATAATAGCAGAGAGAATTATTTTTTTCAGCTTTTATTTCATTCATCACATTCCCAGTGGGTCAGAAGTTTACATACACTCACTTAGTATTTGGTAGCATTGCCTTTAAATTGTTTAACTTCGGTCAAACATTTCGGGTAGCCTTCCACAAGCTTCCCACAATAAGTAGGGTGAATTTTGGCCCATTCCTCCTGACAGAGCTGTTGTAACGGAGTCAGGTTTTTAGGTCTCCTTGCTCGCACATAGTTTTTCAGTTCTGCCCACAAATGTTCTATAAGATTGATGTCAGGGCTTTGTGATGGCCACTCCAATACCTTGACTTTGTTGTCCTTAGCCATTTTGCCACAACTTTGGAAGTATGCTTGGGGTCATTGTTCATTTGGAAGACCCATTTTCGACCAAGCTTTAACTTCCTGACGGATGTCTTGAGATGTTGCTTCAATATATCCACATAATGTTCCTGCCTCATGATGCCATCTATTTTGTGAAGTGCACCAGTCCCTCCTGCAGCAAAGCACCCCCACAACATGTTTTATTTTATTTTTTATTTCCCCTTTATTTAACCAGGTAGGCACGTTGAGAACAAGTTCTCATTTACAACTGCGACCTGGCCAAGATAAAGCAAAGCAGTTCGACACATAGAACAACACAGAGTTACACATGGAATAAACAAACATACAGTCAATAATACAGTAGAAAAAGTCTATATACAGTATGTGCAAATGAGGTAGGATAAGGGAGGTAAGGCAATAAATAGGCCATGGTGGCGAAGTAATTACAATATAGCAATTTAACACTGGAATGGTAGATGTGCAGAAGATGAATGTGCAAGTAGAGATACTGGGGTGCAAAGGAGCAAGATAAATAAATAAATAAATATAGTATGGGGATGAGGTAGTTGGATGGGCTATTTACAGACAGCTGGTGCTTAAACTGGAGAGGGAGATATGAGTCTCCAGCTTCAGGGATTTATGCAGTTTGTTCAAGTCATTGGCAGCAGAGAACTGGAAGGAAAGGTGGGCAAATAAAGAATTTGCTTTTGGGGTGACCAGTGAGATATACCTGCTGGAGCGCGTGCTACTGGTGGGTGCTGCTATGGTGACCAGTGAGCTGAGATAAGGCGGGGCTTTACCTAGCAGAGACTTGTAGATGACCTGGAGCCAGTGGCACTGGCGATGAGTATGAAGCGAGGGCCAGGCAATTAGATCGTACAGGTCGCAGTTGTGGGTAGTATATGGGGCTTTGGTGACAAAACGAATGGCACTGTGATAGACTGCATCGAATTTGTTGAGTAGAGTGTTGGAGGCTATTTCGACAATTACATCGCCGAAGTCAAGGATCGGCAGGATGGTCAGTTTTACCAGGGTATGTTGGGCAGCATGAGTGAAGGACGCTTTGTTGCGAAATAGGAAGCCAATTCTAGATTTAATATTGGATTGGAGATGCTCAATGTGAGTGTGGAAGGAGAGTTGACAGTCTAACCAGACACCTAGGTTTTTGTAGTTGTCCACATATTCTAAGTCAGAACCGTCCAGAGTAGTGATGCTGGACGGGCGGGCAGGCATGATGCTGCCAACCCCCGTGCTTCAAGGTTGGGATAGTGTTCTTCGGCTTGCAAGCCTCCCCCTTTTTCCTCCAAACATAACGATGGTCATTATGGCCAAACAGTTCTATTTTTAGCCAATCAGAAGCTTCTAAAGCCATGTCATAATTTTCTGGATGTCACAACCGCCGCCGAAGTTGGTCCCTCTTCTTGTTCGGGCGGCGTTCGGCGGTCGACGTCACCGACCTTCTAGCCATCGCCGATCCCTTTTTCTTTTATCTATTGGTTTTGTCTTGTCTTCCATCATACCTGGTTCCAATTCACTCAACTACATGTTGTGTTTTTAACTCTCTGGTTTCCCCATGTCCTTGTCCGTAATTGTTTATTGTCAATGGCACGTTTCCGGCTGGTTGCGCCACACTGGTATTTTGTACTTTGTGCTGCCGCACTTTTTCCTGTAGGCGTTTGTTTTTTGTAACGCATTTTGCATTCAGTGTGCCACAGTAAAGTGTTTTCGTTCACTATCTCTACTCTCCTGCGCATTACTCTCTACCAGCTACACACACAGTGTCCGACAGACACTGTAATTTTGTCTATCAGAAGCTTCTAAAGCCATGAAATCATTTTCTGGAATTTTCCAAGCTGTTTAAAGGCACAGTCAACTTAGTGTATGTAAACTTCTGACCCACTGGAATTGTGATGAGGTGAGTTATAAGTGAAATAATCTGTCTGTAAACAATTGTTGAAAATCTTACTTGTGTCATGCACAAAGTAGATGTCCTAACCGACCTGCCAAAACTATAGTTTGTTAACAAAAATTTGAGGAGTGGTTGAAAAACGAGTTATGACTCCAACCTAAGTGTATGTAAACTTCCAACTTCAACTGTATGTGGCAGGGTCTAGAGTCAATCACGGATTACGAAAAGAAAACCAGCCCCGTCGCAGACACCGACGTCCTGCTCCCAGACAAACTAAACAGCTTATTTGCTCTCTTGAGGACAATACAGCGCCACCGACACGGCCCGCTACCAAAACCTGTCGGCTCTCTTTCAACCGCGGCCAAAATGAGTAAAACATTTAAACGTGTTAACCCTCGCAAGGCTGCCGGCCCAGACGGCATCCCTAGCCGCGTCCTCAGAGAATGCGCAGACAAGCTGGCTGGTGTGTTTACGGACATATTTAATCAATCCCTGTCCCAGTCTGCTGTTCCCACATGCTTTAAGAGGGCCACCATTGTTCCTGTTCCAAGAAAGCTAAATGACTTCCGCCACTCAGCACTCACTTCTGTCATCATGAAGTGCTTTTAGAGACTAGTCAATGATTATATCACCTCCACCTTACCTGACACCCTAGACCCACTCCAATTTGCTTACCGCCCCAATAGGTCCACAGTCGATGCAATCGCAATCACACTGCACACTGCCCGAACCCATCTGGACAGAAGGAATACCTATGTAAGAATGCTGTTCATCGACTACAGCTCAGCATTTAACACCATAGTACCCTCCAAACTCGTCATTAATTAGTCATAACATATTGATAAAACAGCAGCAAAGACCGTAACAAAGCGCTGCTATACCTTCTTAACAGCACTATCAACAAGGCAGGTCCTACCTTCTTAACAGCACTATCAACAAGGCAGGTCCTACCTTCTTAACAGCACTATCAACAAGGCAGGTCCTACCTTCTTAACAGCACTATCAACAAGGCAGGTCCTACCTTCTTAACAGCACTATCAACAAGGCAGGAATTACCTTCTTAACAGCACTATCAACAAGGCAGGTCCTACCTTCTTAACAGCACTATCAACAAGGCAGGTCCTACCTTCTTAACAGCACTATCAACATGCAGGTCCTACCTTCTTAACAGCACTATCAACAAGGCAGGTCCTACCTTCTTAACAGCACTATCAACAAGGCAGGTCCTACCTTCTTAACAGCACTATCAACAAGGCAGGTCCTACCTTCTTAACAGCACTATCAACAAGGCAGGTCCTACCTTCTTAACAGCACTATCAACAAGGCAGGTCCTACCTTCTTAACAGCACTATCAACAAGGCAGGTCCTACCTTCTTAACAGCACTATCAACAAGGCAGGTCCTACCTTCTTAACAGCACTATCAACAAGGCAGGTCCTACCTTCTTAACAGCACTATCAACAAGGCAGGTCCTACCTTCTTAACAGCACTATCAACAAGGCAGGTCCTACCTTCTTAACAGCACTATCAACAAGGCAGGTCCTACCTTCTTAACAGCACTATCAACAAGGCAGGTCCTACCTTCTTAACAGCACTATCAACAAGGCAGGTCCTACCTTCTTAACAGCACTATCAACAAGGCAGGTCCTACCTTCTTAACAGCACTATCAACAAGGCAGGTCCTACCTTCTTAACAACACTATCAACAAGGCAGGTCCTACCTTCTTAACAACACTATCAACAAGGCAGGTCCTACCTTCTTAACAGCACTATCAACAAGGCAGGTCCTACCTTCTTAACAGCACTATCAACAAGGCAGGTCCTACCTTCTTAACAACACTATCAACAAGGCAGGTCCTACCTTCTTAACAACACTATCAACAAGGCAGGTCCTACCTTCTTAACAACACTATCAACAAGGCAGGTCCTACCTTCTTAACAACACTATCAACAAGGCAGGTCCTACCTTCTTAACAGCACTATCAACAAGGCAGGTCCTACCTTCTTAACAGCACTATCAACAAGGCAGGTCCTACCTTCTTAACAACACTATCAACAAGGCAGGTCCTACCTTCTTAACAACACTATCAACAAGGCAGGTCCTACCTTCTTAACAACACTATCAACAAGGCAGGTCCTACCTTCTTAACAACACTATCAACAAGGCAGGTCCTACCTTCTTAACAACACTATCAACAAGGCAGGTCCTACCTTCTTAACAGCACTATCAACAAGGCAGGTCCTACCTTCTTAACAGCACTATCAACAAGGCAGGTCCTACCTTCTTAACAGCACTATCAACAAGGCAGGTCCTACCTTCTTAACAACACTATCAACAAGGCAGGTCCTACCTTCTTAACAACACTATCAACAAGGCAGGTCCTACCTTCTTAACAGCACTATCAACAAGGCAGGTCCTACCTTCTTAACAGCACTATCAACAAGGCAGGTCCTACCTTCTTAACAGCACTATCAACAAGGCAGGTCCTACCTTCTTAACAGCACTATCAACAAGGCAGGTCCTACCTTCTTAACAACACTATCAACAAGGCAGGTCCTACCTTCTTAACAGCACTATCAACAAGGCAGGTCCTACAGGCCTTAGTTTTGTCGCACCTGGACTGCTGTTCAGTCGTGAGTTCAGGTTTCTCAAAGAGGGATTTAGGGAAATTGTAATTGGCTCAGAACAGGTGTTGACATGTTGACTGCACCGAGCTGTCTGTTTGAACTGGCACACAGCGCAGGCACCCATGCACCCCACAATACACGCCACCAGAGGTATCTTCACCATCCACAAGTCTAGAACAGACACAGTGGCACAGTACTACACAGAGCCATGACTACATGGCACTTTATTCCACATCAAGTAACTCATGCAGTACAATTAGATCCATAATAAATACAAATACAGTCTCAATGTTCCTGATTGGCTGGTGAGACTGTTGATGAGGAAGTTGAGAATTGATTGGCTGGTGAGTCTGTTGATGAGAAGCCAACACTCTTACCATCATCATCTCTCTCTCTCCTCTGTTCCGGAGGTAATCCAGAGACCACTTCCTCTTCTCATCTGTCCATTCTGAAATCCAAACATTCCGGAGCTCTATATTTTCAGATGAAGGTCAACTGAACATCTGGGAGGCTAGCAGAGAGAGAGAGAGGGTGTGTGTGCTTACTGGAAATTGATTAATTCCAGGGGATTAAAGTGATATCCCATAATACAACCCATGACCACCACGGTAACACATCCTGTAATCCAGAACACCCAAGGTCAGAGGTCAACCGTGATGATGTAATCACTCCTAATCAATCAGCCAATCAATAACCTGATCAAGACCTGAGTAATCAAAAGGTTGTCACTAATACCATGCTTACAGTGTTATGTTTATGTTGTCACGTGCGCCAAATACAACAGGTGTAGACCTTACAGTGAAATGCTTCCTTACAGGCTCTAACCAATAGTGCCAAAAAGGTATTAGGTGAACAATAGCTAAGTAAAGTAATAAATAACAGTAGCGAGGCTATATACAGTAGAGGGGCTATATACAGTAGTGGGGCTATATACAGTAGTGGGGCTATATACAGTAGAGAGGCTATATACAGTAGAGGGGCTATATACAGTAGAGGGGCTATATACAGTAGTGGGGCTATATACAGTAGTGAGGCTATATACAGTAGAGAGGCTATATACAGTAGAGAGGCTATATACAGTAGAGAGGCTATAAAAGTAGAGAGGCTACATACAGACACCGGTTAGTCAGGCTGATTGAGGTAGTATATGTACATGTACATATGGTTAAAGTGACTATGCATATATGATGAACAGAGAGTAGCAGTAGCGTAAAGGAGGGGTTGGCGGGTGGTGGGTGGCGGGACACAATGCAGATAGTCCGGTTAGCCAAAGTGTAATTGAGGTAGTATGTACATGAATGTATAGTTAATGTGACTATGCATATATGATAAACAGAGAGTAGCAGCAGCGTAAAAGAGGGGTTGGGGGGGTGGGGTGGGGCACACAATGCAAATAGTTCAGGTAGCCATTTGATTACCTGTTCAGAAGTCTTATGGCTTGGGGGTAAAAACTGTTGAGAATCCTTTTTGTCCTAGACTTGGCACTCCGGTGACGCTTGCCATGCGGTAGTGGAGAGAACAGTCTATGACTGGGGTCTTTGACAATTTTAGGGCCTTCCTCTGACACCGCCTGGTGTAGAGGTCCTGGAACGCAGGCAGCTTAGCCCCAGTGATGCAATGGGCCGTACCCTCTGTAGTGCCATGCGGTCGGAGGCAGAGCAATTACCGTACCAGGCAGTGATGCAACCAGTCAGGATGCTCTCAATGTTGCAGCTGTAGAACCTTTTGAGGATCTCAGGACCCATGCCAAATCTTTTTAGTTTCCTGAGGGGGAGTAGGCTTTGTCGTGCCCGTCAGGAAGTCCAGGATCCAGTTGTAGAGGGAGGTGTTTAGTCCCAGGATCCTTAGCTTAGTGATGATCTTTGAGGGTACTATGGGTATTGAGCTGTAGTCAATGAACAGCATTCTCACGTAGGTGTTCCTTTTGTCCAGGTGGGAAAGGACAGTGTGGAGTGCATTAGAGATTGCATCATCTGTGGATCTGTTTGGGCGGTATGCAAATTGGAGAGAGTCTAGGCTTTCTGGGATAATGGTGTTGATGTGAGCCATTACCAGTCTTTCAAAGCACTTCATGGCTACGGATGTGAGTGCTACGGGTCTGTTGGGCACAGGGTGGGCACAGGTGGTCTGCTTGAAACATTAGAGACTCAATCAGGGACATGTCGACAATGTCAAGCAAGACACCTGCCAGTTGGTCAGCACATGCCTGGAGCACAAGTCCTGGTAATCCGTCTGGCCCCCGCATCCTTGTGTATGTTGACCTGTTTAAAGGTCTTACTCACGTCGGCTACGGAGAGCGTGATCACACAGTTGTCCGGAACAGCTGGTGCTCTCATGCATGCCTCAGTGTTGCTTGCCTCGAAGCGAGCATAGCAGTGATTTAGCTCATCTGGTAGGCTCGTGTCACTGGGCAGCTCGCAGCTGTGCTTCCCTTTGTAGTCTGTAATAGTTTGCAAGCCCTGCCACATAAGACGAGCATCGGAGCCGGTGTAGTACGATTCAATCTTAGCCCTGTATTGACGCTTTGCCTGTTTGATGGTTCGTCGCAGGGCATAGCAGGATTTCTTATAAGCTTCCGGGTTAGAGTCCCGCACCTTGAAAGCGGCAACTTTACCCTTTAGCACAGTGCGAATGTTGCCTGTAATCCATGGCTTCTGGTTGGGGTATGTACGTACAGTCACTGTGGGGACAACGTCCTCGATGCACTTAAGCCAGTGACTGATGTGGTGTACTCCTCAATGCCATCGGAAGAATCCCAGAACATGTTCCAGTTTGTGATAGCAAACCAGTCCTGTAGTTTAGCATCTGCTTCATCTGACCACTTTTTATAGACCGAGTCACTGGTGCTTCCTGCAATAAAGTCTCCGGCCACTAGGCGCGCCACCTCTGGGTGAGTGGTTTCCTGTTTGCTTATTTCCTGATACAGCTGACTGAGTGCGGTCTTAGTGCCAGCATCTGTCTGTGGTGATAAATAAACAGCCACGAAAAGTATAGCTGAAAACTCTCTAGGCAAGTAGTGTGGCCTGCAATTTATCACAATATACTCTACTTCAGGCAAGCAAAATCTAGACACTTCCTTAGACTTTGTGCACCAGCTGTTGTTGACAAATATGCTCAGACCGCCCACCCTCGTCTTACCAGAGTGTGCTGTTCTATCTGTCCGGTGTAGCGTGTATCCCGCTACCTGAATATCCATGTCATCATTCAGCCACGATTCCGTGAAACATAGGATATTACAGTTTTTGATGTCCCGTTGGTAGGATATTCGTGATCGTACCTCGTCTAATTTATTGTCCAATGATTCCACGTTGGCGAGTAATATTGACGGTAACGGCAGCTTTCCCACTCGCCTTCTGCGGGTCCTCACGAGGCATCCGGCTCTGTGTCCTCTGTACCTGCGTCTCTTCCTCTTGCAAATAACGGGGATGTTGGCCTTGTCGGGTGTTCGGAGAATGTCCTGTGGGTCCTGCTTGTTGAAGAACAAATCTTAGTCTAATCCGAGGTGAGTGATCGCTGTTCTGATATCCAGCAGCTCTTTTTTGCCGTAAGATACGGTTGCAGGAACATTATGTACAAAATAAGTTACAAATAACGCGAAAAAACACATAATAGCACAATTGGTTGGGTGCCCGTAAAACTGCTGCCATTTCTTCCGACGCCATTTTCTCACACTAAACGTGGAGTGTGTGTGTTTGTGTGTATTCAGTGTGTGTGTTCAGTGTAACGTGTGTGTGTTCTGCAGCAGAGGTCCTCCAGGTTTGGGGGAAGGTATTCATCTCCTGCAGTGGAGATCCTCCAGGTTTAGGGGAAGGTATTCATCTCCTGCAGTGGAGATCCTCCAGGTTTAGGGGAAGGTATTCATCTCCTGCAGTGGAGATCCTCCAGGTTTAGGGGAAGGTATTCATCTCCTGCAGTGGAGATCCTCCAGGTTTAGGGGAAGGTATTCATCTCCTGCAGTGGAGATCCTCCAGGTTTAGGGGAAGGTATTCATCTCCTGCAGTGGAGATCCTCCAGGTTTGGGGGAAGGTATTCATCTCCTGCAGTGGAGATCCTCCAGGTTTGGGGGAAGGTGTTTATCTCTTGCAGCGGAAAGCCTCCCTGTAAAGACTTTGCCGATGGGTGACGAGTTATTTAGCTCCAGAGGCTAAAAAGGGGGCGAATCTGAATACACAGGGCCGGTTCTCAGGATTCCTGAGAGGGTCAGGCGATTGCTTTTGGATGAGCCAGTTTTGCCATAAGGTTGTGTGGCTCGGGGCCCTCCTCCTCAAACATTTACTGTGGCAACAGTGCTCCCAAGTGGCTAGGTCAATTACTGGTTGCCGAGGTCCCTGAACCCGGTGTGGGCCGGCTATCAGAGCACACAGCTCTTTCCCCACGCTCAGACACACGGTTGTCAAGCAGGACAAAAAACAAAATCTCACAGTCCTCTGGGTGGCGCTCGGCCACTTCAGGACATTATATATAGGAGTTTCACCATGGGTGATGAGGACAGTGACGAGGGGGTACGGTCTGCAGTTTTCTGTGCGTCCACCTTTTTGTGGCGTCATTACGCCAGTAGACTAGAATAGAATAACACTTTCTTTTGTCCATCCAGGATAGAAATTTTTCTTTGGCATCACCTTCCATTAAAAGGATCCCATACAGACATATATTATTACATTGAAACCAGTCAGTCTATCATACAGCATACACTGACAACATAGAGGACATTGATACAGTCACTCACAACTGACCTTTGTGAGTCTTTCAGTGAGAGTTGTTGGAAGGACATTGGCAGGTTGTTTCCACACTGATGTGGAGGACAGTTGACCAGCACCATTCTAAAATAGCTGTCCCCGTCTGACAAAGCATCTTTAAAAATAATACAACCAGAGCCATGTCATCCGAATATTTGAAAAAGCTCACAATGTTTCCTTGGATCTTCATCTGGTCATTGTAGATAGAGAACAACAGTAGTGAAAGGACACACCCCTGGGGCGCCCCTGTGTTCAGGTCAGTTCATCAGAGAGGGCCCCATTCAGGCGGTCAGTTAAATCCAAGGTCATGGTGGCTAGTCACCTTCAACATGCTAAATCATATCGTCACAGAGGGGAACTGAGGATTCTACCCTGACCTTGGTGAGCATGGTAGCTAGTCACCTTCCCATTCTATTCTACTCTGTTCATCTCTCTTCATGTTATTCTCTATGTTCATCTCTCTTCATGTTATTCTCTATGTTCATCTCTCTTCATGTTATTCTCTATGTTCATCTCTCTTCATTGTTATTCTCTATGTTCATCTCTCTTGTCATGTTATTCTCTATGTTCATCTCTCTTCATGTTATTCTGCTCTGTTCATCTCTCTCCATGTTATTCTCTATGTTCATCTCTCTTCATGTTATTCTCTATGTTCATCTCTCTCCATGTTATTCTCTATGTTCATCTCTCTTCATGTTATTCTCTATGTTCATCTCTCTTCATGTTATTCTGCTCTGTTCATCTCTCTCCATGTTATTCTCTATGTTCATCTCTCTTCATGTTATTCTCTATGTTCATCTCTCCATGTTATTCTGCTCTGTTCATCTCTCTTCATGTTATTCTGCTCTGTTCATCTCTCTTCATGTTATTCTGCTCTGTTCATCTCTCTTCATGTTATTCTCTATGTTCATCTCTCTTCATGTTATTCTCTATGTTCATCTCTCTTCATGTTATTCTCTATGTTCATCTCTCTTCCCATGTTATTCTCTATGTTTATCTCTCTTCATGTTATTCTCTATGTTCATCTCTCTTGTCATGTTATTCTGCTCTGTTCATCTCTCTTCATGTTATTCTCTATGTTCATCTCTCCATGTTATTCTCTATGTTCATCTCTCTTCATGTTATTCTCTATGTTCATCTCTCCATGTTATTCTGCTCTGTTCATCTCTCTTCATGTTATTCTCTATGTTCATCTCTCTTCATGTTATTCTCTATGTTCATCTCTCTTCATGTTATTCTCTATGTTCATCTCTCTTCATGTTATTCTGCTCTGTTCATCTCTCTTCATGTTATTCTCTATGTTCATCTCTCTTCATGTTATTCTGCTCTGTTCATCTCTCTTCATGTTATTCTCTATGTTCATCTCTCTTCATGTTATTCTCTATGTTCATCTCTCCATGTTATTCTGCTCTGTTCATCTCTCTTCATGTTATTCTCTATGTTCATCTCTCCATGTTATTCTCTATGTTCATCTCTCTTCATGTTATTCTCTATGTTCATCTCTCTTCATGTTATTCTGCTCTGTTCATCTCTCTTCCCATGTTATTCTCTATGTTCATCTCTCTTCATGTTATTCTCTATGTTCATCTCTCTTGTCATGTTATTCTCTATGTTCATCTCTCTTCATGTTATTCTCTATGTTCATCTCTCTTGTCATGTTATTCTCTATGTTCATCTCTCTTCCCATGTTATTCTCTATGTTCATCTCTCCATGTTATTCTCTATGTTCATCTCTCTTCATGTTATTCTCTATGTTCATCTCTCTTCATGTTATTCTCTATGTTCATCTCTCTTCATGTTATTCTCTATGTTCATCTCTCTTGTCATGTTATTCTCTATGTTCATCTCTCTTCATGTTATTCTGCTCTGTTCATCTCTCTTCCCATGTTATTCTCTATGTTCATCTCTCTTCCCATGTTATTCTCTATGTTCATCTCTCCATGTTATTCTCTATGTTTATCTCTCTTCCCATGTTATTCTCTATGTTCATCTCTCTTCATGTTATTCTGCTCTGTTCATCTCTCTTCCCATGTTATTCTCTATGTTCATCTCTCTTCATGTTATTCTCTATGTTCATCTCTCTTCCCATGTTATTCTCTATGTTCATCTCTCTTCCCATGTTATTCTCTATGTTCATCTCTTCCCATATTAATCATCTCTCTTCCCATCATCACATTAAGCCCTTCCCATGTTATTCTACTCTGTTCATCTCTCTTCCCATGTTATTCTCTATGTTCATCTCTCTTCCCATGTTATTCTCTATGTTCATCTCCCTTCCCATGTTATTCTCTATGTTCATCTCTCTTCCCATGTTATTCTCTATGTGCATCTCTCTTCATGTTATTCTCTATGTTCATCTCTCTTCCCATGTTATTCTCTATGTTCATCTCTCTTCCCATGTTATTCTCTATGTTCATCTCTCTTCATGTTATTCTGCTCTGTTCTTCTCTCTTCCCATGTTATTCTCTATGTTCATCTCTCTTCCCATGTTATTCTCTATGTTCATCTGTCTTGTCATGTTATTCTCTATGTTCATCTCTCGTCATGTTATTCTCTATGTTCATCTCTCTTGTCATGTTATTCTGCTCTGTTCATCTCTCTTCATGTTATTCTCTATGTTCATCTCTCCATGTTATTCTCTATGTTCATCTCTCTTCATGTTATTCTGCTCTGTTCATCTCTCTTCATGTTATTCTCTATGTTCATCTCTCTTCATGTTATTCTCTATGTTCATCTCTCTTCATGTTATTCTCTATGTTCATCTCTCTTCCCATGTTATTCTCTATGTTCATCTCTCTTCATGTTATTCTCTATGTTCATCTCTCTTGTCATGTTATTCTGCTCTGTTCATCTCTCTTCATGTTATTCTCTATGTTCATCTCTCCATGTTATTCTCTATGTTCATCTCTCTTCATGTTATTCTCTATGTTCATCTCTCTTCCATGTTATTCTGCTCTGTTCATCTCTCTTCATGTTATTCTCTATGTTCATCTCTCTTCATGTTATTCTCTATGTTCATCTCTCTTCATGTTATTCTCTATGTTCATCTCTCTTCATGTTATTCTGCTCTGTTCATCTCTCTTCATGTTATTCTCTATGTTCATCTCTCTTCATGTTATTCTCTATGTTCATCTCTCTCTTCATGTTATTCTCTATGTTCATCTCTCTTCATGTTATTCTCTATGTTCATCTCTCTTCCATGTTATTCTCTCTATGTTCATCTCTCTTCATGTTATTCTCTATGTTCATCTCTCCATGTTATTCTGCTCTGTTCATCTCTCTTCATGTTATTCTCTATGTTCATCTCTCTTCATGTTATTCTGCTCTGTTCATCTCTCTTCCCATGTTATTCTCTATGTTCATCTCTCTTCATGTTATTCTCTATGTTCATCTCTCTTCATGTTATTCTCTATGTTCATCTCTCTTCATGTTATTCTGCTCTATGTTCATCTCTCTTCATGTTATTCTCTATGTTCATCTCTCTTCCATGTTATTCTCTATGTTCATCTCTCCATGTTATTCTCTATGTTCATCTCTCTTCATGTTATTCTCTATGTTCATCTCTCTTCCCATGTTATTCTCTATGTTCATCTCTCTTCATGTTATTCTCTATGTTCATCTCTCTTGTCATGTTATTCTCTATGTTCATCTCTCTTCATGTTATTCTGCTCTGTTCATCTCTCTTCCCATGTTATTCTCTATGTTCATCTCTCTTCCCATGTTATTCTCTATGTTCATCTCTCTTCCCATGTTATTCTCTCTGTTTCATCTCTCTTCCCATGTTATTCTATGTTCATCTCTCTATGTTATTCTCTCTTCTCTTCATGTTATTCTCTATGTTCATCTCTCTTCATGTTATTCTGCTCTGTTCATCTCTCTTCCCATGTTATTCTCTATGTTCATCTCTCTTCCCATGTTATTCTCTATGTTCATCTCTCTTCATGTTATTCTGCTCTGTTCATCTCTCTTCATGTTATTCTCTATGTTCATCTCTCTTCCCATGTTATTCTCTATGTTCATCTCTCTTCCCATGTTATTCTGCTCTATGTTCATCTCTCTTCCCATGTTATTCTCTATGTTCATCTCTCTTCATGTTATTCTCTATGTTCATCTCTCTTCCCATGTTATTCTCTGTGTTCATCTCTCTTCCCATGTTATTCTCTATGTTCATCTCTCTTCATGTTATTCTCTCTGTTCCCATGTTATTCTCTGTTCATCTCTCTTCCCATGTTATTCTCTATGTTCATCTCTCTTCATGTTATTCTCTATGTTCATCTCTCTTCCCATGTTATTCTCTATGTTCATCTCTCTTCATGTTATTCTCTGCTCTGTTCATCTCTCTTCCCATGTTATTCTCTATGTTCATCTCTCTTCATGTTATTCTCTCTGTTCATCTCTCTTCCCATGTTATTCTCTATGTTCATCTCTCTTCCCATGTTATTCTCTATGTTCATCTCTCTTCATGTTATTCTGTTCATCTCTCTCTTCCCATGTTATTCTCTATGTTCATCTCTCTTCCTATGTTATTCTGCTATGTTCATCTCTCTTCCCATGTTATTCTCTATGTTCATCTCTCTTCATGTTATTCTGCTCTATTCATCTCTCTTCCCATGTTATTCTCTGTGTTCATCTCTCTTCCCATGTTATTCTCTCTATGTTCATCTCTCTTCATGTTATTCTGCTCTATGTTCATCTCTTCCCATGTTATTCTCTATGTTCATCTCTCTTCCCATGTTATTCTCTCTGTTCATCTCTCTTCCCATGTTATCTCTCTGTCTGTTCATCTCTCTTCATGTTATTCTGCTCTGTTCATCTCTCTTCCATGTTATTCTCTGTTCATCTCTCTTCCCATGTTATTCTCTATGTTCATCTCTCTTCATGTTATTCTCTCTGTTCATCTCTCTTTGTGTTATTCTCTATGTTCATCTCTCTTCCCATGTTATTCTCTGTGTTCATCTCTCTTCTGTTATTCTCTGTCATCTCTCTTCATGTTATTCTCTCTGTTCATCTCTCTTCATGTTATTCTCTATGTTCATCTCTCTGTATTCTCTATGTTCATCTCTCTTCATGTTATTCTGCTCTGTTTCATCTCTCTTCATGTTATTCTCTATGTTCATCTCTCTTCATGTTATTCTGCTCTGTTCATCTCTCTTCCCATGTTATTCTCTATGTTCATCTCTCTTCATGTTATTCTCTATGTTCATCTCTCTTGTCATGTTATTCTCTGTTCATCTCTCTTCATGTTATTCTCTATGTTCATCTCTCTTCCATGTTATTCTCTATGTTCATCTCTCTGTCATGTTATTCTCTCTGTTCATCTCTCTTCATGTTATTCTGCTCTGTTCATCTCTCTTCCCATGTTATTCTCTATATGTTCATCTCTCTTCATGTTATTCTGCTCTGTTCATCTCTCTTCCCATGTTATTCTCTATGTTCATCTCTCTTCCCATGTTATTCTCTATGTTCATCTCTCTTCCCATGTTATTCTCTATGTTCATCTCTCCATGTTATTCTGCTCTGTTCATCTCTCTCTTCCCATGTTATTCTCTATGTTCATCATCTCTTCCCATGTTATTCTCTATGTTTATCTCTCTTCCCATGTTATTCTCTATGTTCATCTCTCTTCATGTTATTCTGCTCTGTTCATCTCTCTTCATGTTATTCTCTGTTCATCTCTCATGTTATTCTCTATGTTCATCTCTCTTCCCATGTTCATCTCTTCCCATGTTCATCTCTCTGTTATGTTATCTCTCTTTGTGTTATGTTCCATCTCTCTCTTCCCATGTTATTCTGCTCTGTTCATCTCTCTCTTCCATGTTATTCTGTCATGTTCATCTCTCTTCCCATGTTATTCTCTATGTTCATCTCTCTTCCCATGTTATTCTCTATGTTCATCTCTCTTCATGTTATTCTGCTCTGTTCATCTCTCTTCCCATGTTATTCTCTATGTTCATCTCTCTTCATGTTATTCTGCTCTGTTCATCTCTCTCTTACCATGTTATTCTCTAGGTTCATCTCTCTTCCCATGTTATTCTCTATGTTCATCTCTTCCCATGTTATTCTGCTCTGTCTCATCTCTTCATGTTATTCTGCTCTGTTCATCTCTCTTCCCATGTTATTCTCTATGTTCATCTCTCTTCCCATGTTATTCTCTATGTTCATCTCTCTTGTCATGTTATTCTCTGTTCATCTCTCTTCATGTTATTCTGCTCTGTTCATCTCTCTTCCCATGTTATTCTCTATGTTCATCTCTCTTCATGTTATTCTGCTCTGTTCATCTCTCTTCCCATGTTATTCTCTATGTTCATCTCTCATGTTATTCTCTGCTCTGTTCATCTCTCTTCATGTTATTCTCTCTGTTCATCTCTCTCTTCCCATGTTATTCTCTATGTTCATCTCTCTCCCATGTTATTCCTATGTTCATCTCTCTTGTGTTATTCTGCTCTGTTCATCTCTCTTATGTTATCTCTCTTCCCATGTTATTCTCTATTCATCTCTCTTTATGTTATTCTCTATATTCATCTCTCTTCCCATGTTATTCTGCTCTGTTCATCTCTCTTCATGTTATTCTGCTCTGTTCATCTCTCTTCCCATGTTATTCTCTATGTTCATCTCTCTTCCCATGTTATTCTCTATGTTCATCTCTCTTCATGTTATTCTGCTCTGTTCATCTCTCTTCCCATGTTATTCTCTATGTTCATCTCTCTTCCCATGTTATTCTCTATGTTCATCTCTCTTCCCATGTTATTCTGCTCTGTTCATCTCTCTTCATGTTATTCTGCTCTGTTCATCTCTCTTCCCATGTTATTCTCTATGTTCATCTCTCTTCCCATGTTATTCTCTATGTTCATCTCTCTTCATGTTATTCTGCTCTGTTCATCTCTCTTCCCATGTTATTCTCTATGTTCATCTCTCTTCATGTTATTCTGCTCTGTTCATCTCTCTTACCATGTTATTCTCTAGGTTCATCTCTCTTCATGTTATTCTGCTCTGTTCATCTCTCTTCCCATGTTATTCTCTATGTTTATCTCTCTTCCCATGTTATTCTGCTCTGTTCATCTCTCTTCCCATGTTATTCTCTATGTTCATCTCTCTTCCCATGTTATTCTCTATGTTCATCTCTCTTCCCATGTTATTCTCTATGTTCATCTCTCCATGTTATTCTGCTCTGTTCATCTCTCTTCCCATGTTATTCTCTATGTTCATCTCTCTTCCCATGTTATTCTCTATGTTTATCTCTCTTCCCATGTTATTCTGCTCTGTTCATCTCTCTTCCCATGTTATTCTCTATGTTCATCTCTCTTCATGTTATTCTGCTCTGTTCATCTCTCTCTTCATGTTATTCTCTATGTTCATCTCTCTTCCCATGTTATTCTCTATGTTCATCTCTCTTCATGTTATTCTGCTCTGTTCATCTCTCTTCCCATGTTATTCTCTATGTTCATCTCTCTTCATGTTATTCTGCTCTGTTCATCTCTCTTACCATGTTATTCTCTAGGTTCATCTCTCTTCATGTTATTCTCTATGTTCATCTCTCTTCATGTTATTCTGCTCTGTTCATCTCTCTTCATGTTATTCTCTATGTTCATCTCTCTTCATGTTATTCTCTATGTTCATCTCTCCATGTTATTCTGCTCTGTTCATCTCTCTTCATGTTATTGTCTATGTTCATCTCTCCATGTTATTCTGCTCTGTTCATCTCTCTTCCCATGTTATTCTCTATGTTCATCTCTCTTCATGTTATTCTCTATGTTCATCTCTCTTGTCATGTTATTCTCTGTTCATCTCTCTTCATGTTATTCTGCTCTGTTCATCTCTCTTCCCATGTTATTCTCTATGTTCATCTCTCTTCATGTTATTCTGCTCTGTTCATCTCTCTTCCCATGTTATTCTCTATGTTCATCTCTCTTCCCATGTTATTCTCTATGTTCATCTCTCTTCCCATGTTATTCTCTATGTTCATCTCTCCATGTTATTCTGCTCTGTTCATCTCTCTTCCCATGTTATTCTCTATGTTCATCTCTCTTCCCATGTTATTCTCTATGTTTATCTCTCTTCCCATGTTATTCTCTATGTTCATCTCTCTTCCCATGTTATTCTCTATGTTCATCTCTCTTCATGTTATTCTGCTCTGTTCATCTCTCTTCCCATGTTATTCTCTATGTTCATCTCTCTTCCCATGTTATTCTCTATGTTCATCTCTCTTCATGTTATTCTGCTCTGTTCATCTCTCTTCCCATGTTATTCTCTATGTTCATCTCTCTTCATGTTATTCTGCTCTGTTCATCTCTCTTACCATGTTATTCTCTAGGTTCATCTCTCTTCCCATGTTATTCTCTATGTTCATCTCTCTTCCCATGTTATTCTGCTCTGTTCATCTCTCTTCATGTTATTCTGCTCTGTTCATCTCTCTTCCCATGTTATTCTCTATGTTCATCTCTCTTCCCATGTTATTCTCTATGTTCATCTCTCTTGTCATGTTATTCTCTGTTCATCTCTCTTCATGTTATTCTGCTCTGTTCATCTCTCTTCCCATGTTATTCTCTATGTTCATCTCTCTTCATGTTATTCTGCTCTGTTCATCTCTCTTCCCATGTTATTCTCTATGTTCATCTCTCTTCCCATGTTATTCTCTATGTTCATCTCTCTTCCCATGTTATTCTGCTCTGTCTCATCTCTTCATGTTATTCTGCTCTGTTCATCTCTCTTCCATGTTATTCTCTATGTTCATCTCTCTTCCCATGTTATTCTCTATGTTCATCTCTCTTCATGTTATTCTGCTCTGTTCATCTCTCTCTTCCCATGTTATTCTCTATGTTCATCTCTCTTCCCATGTTATTCTCTGTGTTCATCTCTCTTCCCATGTTATTCTGCTCTGTTCATCTCTCTTCATGTTATTCTGCTCTGTTCATCTCTCTTCCCATGTTATTCTCTATGTTCATCTCTCTTCCCATGTTATTCTCTATGTTCATCTCTCTTCATGTTATTCTGCTCTGTTCATCTCTCTTCCCATGTTATTCTCTATGTTCATCTCTCTTCATGTTATTCTGCTCTGTTCATCTCTCTTCATGTTATTCTCTATGTTCATCTCTCTTCCCATGTTATTCTGCTCTGTTCATCTCTCTTCCCATGTTATTCTCTATGTTCATCTCTCTTCCCATGTTATTCTCTATGTTCATCTCTCTTCCCATGTTATTCTCTATGTTCATCTCTCCATGTTATTCTGCTCTGTTCATCTCTCTTCCCATGTTATTCTCTATGTTCATCTCTCTTCCCATGTTATTCTCTATGTTTATCTCTCTTCCCATGTTATTCTGCTCTGTTCATCTCTCTTCCCATGTTATTCTCTATGTTCATCTCTCTTCATGTTATTCTGCTCTGTTCATCTCTCTTCCCATGTTATTCTCTATGTTCATCTCTCTTCCCATGTTATTCTCTATGTTCATCTCTCTTCATGTTATTCTGCTCTGTTCATCTCTCTTTATGTTATTCTCTATGTTCATCTCTCTTCATGTTATTCTGCTCTGTTCATCTCTCTTACCATGTTATTCTCTAGGTTCATCTCTCTTCCCATGTTATTCTCTATGTTCATCTCTCTTCATGTTATTCTGCTCTGTTCATCTCTCTTCATGTTATTCTCTATGTTCATCTCTCTCTTCATGTTATTCTCTGTGTTCATCTCTCTCCATGTTATTCTTGCTCTGTTCATCTCTCTTCATGTTATTGTCTATGTTCATCTCTCTCCATGTTATTCTGCTCTGTTCATCTCTCTTCCCATGTTATTCTCTCTATGTTCATCTCTCTTCATGTTATTCTCTATGTTCATCTCTCTTGTCATGTTATTCTCTATGTTCATCTCTCTTCATGTTATTCTCTATGTTCATCTCTCTTCCCATGTTATTCTCTATGTTCATCTCTCTTCATGTTATTCTGCTCTGTTCATCTCTCTTCCCATGTTATTCTCTATGTTTCATCTCTTCCCATGTTATTCTCTATGTTCATCTCTCTTCCCATGTTATTCTCTATGTTCATCTCTCCATGTTATTCTGCTCTGTTCATCTCTCTTCCCATGTTATTCTCTATGTTCATCTCTCTTCCCATGTTATTCTCTATGTTTATCTCTCTTCCCATGTTATTCTCTATGTTCATCTCTCTTCCCATGTTATTCTCTATGTTCATCTCTCTTCATGTTATTCTGCTCTGTTCATCTCTCTTCCCATGTTATTCTCTATGTTCATCTCTCTTCCCATGTTATTCTCTATGTTCATCTCTCTTCATGTTATTCTGCTCTGTTCATCTCTCTTCCCATGTTATTCTCTATGTTCATCTCTCTTCATGTTATTCTGCTCTGTTCATCTCTTACCATGTTATTCTCTAGGTTCATCTCTCTTCCCATGTTATTCTCTATGTTCATCTCTCTTCCCATGTTATTCTGCTCTGTTCATCTCTCTTCATGTTATTCTGCTCTGTTCATCTCTCTTCCCATGTTATTCTCTATGTTCATCTCTCTTCCCATGTTATTCTCTATGTTCATCTCTCTTGTCATGTTATTCTCTGTTCATCTCTCTTCATGTTATTCTGCTCTGTTCATCTCTCTTCCCATGTTATTCTCTATGTTCATCTCTCTCTTCATGTTATTCTGCTCTGTTCATCTCTCTTCCCATGTTATTCTCTATGTTCATCTCTCTTCCCATGTTATTCTCTCTATGTTCATCTCTCTTCCCATGTTATTCTGCTCTGTTCATCTCTCTTCATGTTATTCTGCTCTGTTCATCTCTCTTCCCATGTTATTCTCTATGTTCATCTCTCTTCCCATGTTATTCTCTATGTTCATCTCTCTTCATGTTATTCTGCTCTGTTCATCTCTCTTCCCATGTTATTCTCTATGTTCATCTCTCTCTTCCCATGTTATTCTCTATGTTCATCTCTCTTCCATGTTATTCTGCTCTGTTCATCTCTCTTTCATGTTATTCTGCTCTGTTCATCTCTCTTCCCATGTTATTCTCTATGTTCTATCTCTCTCTTCCCATGTTATTCTCTATGTTCATCTCTCTTCATGTTATTCTGCTCTGTTCATCTCTCTTCCCATGTTATTCTCTATGTTCATCTCTCTTCATGTTATTCTGCTCTGTTCATCTCTCTTTACCATGTTATTCTCTAGGTTCATCTCTCTTCATGTTATTCTGCTCTGTTCATCTCTCTTCCCATGTTATTCTCTATGTTTATCTCTCTTCCCATGTTATTCTCTATGCTCTGTTCATCTCTTCTTCATGTTATTCTCTATGTTCATCTCTCTTCCCATGTTATTCTCTATGTTCATCTCTCTTTCATGTTATTCTCTATGTTCATCTCTCCATGTTATTCTGCTCTGTTCATCTCTCTTCCCATGTTATTCTCTCTCATGTTCATCTCTCTTCCCATGTTATTCTCTCTATGTTTATCTCTCTTCCCATGTTATTCTGCTCTGTTCATCTCTCTTCCCATGTTATTCTCTATGTTCATCTCTCTTCATGTTATTCTGCTCTCTGTTCATCTCTCTTCCCATGTTATTCTCTATGTTCTGTCTCTCTTCCCATGTTATTCTCTATGTTCATCATCTCTTCATGTTATTCTGCTCTGTTCATCTCTCTTCCCATGTTATTCTCTATGTCTCATCTCTCTTCATGTTATTCTGCTCTGTCTCATCTCTCTTGTCATGTTATTCTCTATGTTCATCTCTCTTCCCATGTTATTCTCTATGTTCATCTCTCTTCCCATGATGTTATTTCTCTCTGTTCATCTCTCTTCATGTTATTCTGCTCTCTCATCTCTCTCTCTCTTCCCATGCTTATTCTCTGTCTATCTCTTCTTGTTATTCTCTCTATGTTCATCTCTCTTCCCATGTTATTCTCTATTGTTCATCTCTCTCTCTTCCCTGTTCTCTCTATGTTCATCTCTCTTCCCATGCTGTTATCTCTCTTCCCATGTTATTCTCTCATCTCTCTCATGTTATTCTCTATGTCTATCTCTCTTCCCATGTTATTCTGCTCTGTTATCTCTCTTCCCATGTTATTCTCTATGTTCATCTCTCTTCCCATGTTATTCTGCTCTGTTCATCTCTCTTCATGTTATTCTGCTCTGTTCATCTCTCTTCCCATGTTATTCTCTATGTTCATCTCTCTTCCCATGTTATTCTCTATGTTCATCTCTCTTGTCATGTTATTCTCTGTTCATCTCTCTTCATGTTATTCTGCTCTGTTCATCTCTCTTCCCATGTTATTCTCTATGTTCATCTCTCTTCCCATGTTATTCTCTATGTTCATCTCTCTTCATGTTATTCTGCTCTGTTCATCTCTCTTCCCATGTTATTCTCTCTATGTTCATCTCTCTTCCCATGTTATTCTCTATGTTCATCTCTCTTCCAATGTTATTCTTATGCTCTGTTCATCTCTTCCCATGTTATTCTCTCTGTTCATCTCTCTTCCCATGTTATTCTCTATATTTCATCTCTCTTCCCATGTTATTCTCTATGTTCATCTCTCTTCATGTTATTCTCTCTGTTCATCTCTCTTCCCATGTTATTCTCTATGTTCATCTCTCTTCATGTTATTCTGCTCTGTTCATCTCTCTTTGTTCATGTTATTCTCTATGTTCATCTCTCATGTTATTCTGCTCTGTTCATCTCTCTTCCCATGTTATTCTCTCTGTTCATCTCTCTTCCCATGTTATTCTCTATGTTCATCTCTCTTCATGTTATTCTGCTCTGTTCATCTCTCTTCCCATGTTATTCTCTATGTTCATCTCTCTTCATGTTATTCTCTATGTTCATCTCTCTTCCCATGTTATCTCTGCTCTGTTCATCTCTCTTCCCATGTTATTCTCTATGTTCATCTCTCTTCATGTTATTCTCTATGTTCATCTCTCCCATGTTATTCTCTGTTCTGTTCATCTCTCTTATGTTATTCTCTATGTTTCATCTCTCTCATGTGTTATTCTCTATGTTCATCTCTCTCTTCCCATGTTATTCTCTATGTTCATCTCTTCATGTTATTCTCTATGTTCATCTCTCTTCACATGTTATTCTCTATGTTCATCTCTCTTCATGTGATTCTCTCTATGTTCATCTCTCTCCATGTTATTCTGCTCTGTTCATCTCTCTTCATGTTGTTCTCTATGTTCATCTCTCTTCATGTTATTCTGCTCTGTTCATCTCTTCTCTATTGCTATGTTCATCTCTCTTCATGTTATTCTGCTCCATGTCTCATCTCTCTCTCCCATGTTATTCTCTATGTTCATCTCTCTCTCATGTTATTCTCATGCTCATCTCTCTTGTCATGTTATTCTCTGTGTTCATCTCTCTTCATGTTATTCTCTCTGTGCCATCATCTCTCTTCTTCCATGTTATTCTCTATGTTCATCTCTCTTCCCATGTTATTCTCTATGTTCATCTCTCTTCCCATGTTATTCTCTATGTTCATCTCTCTTCATGTTATTCTCTATGTTCATCTCTCTTCCCATGTTATTCTCTATGTTCATCTCTCTTCCATCATGTTATTCTCTATGTTCATCTCTCTTCCATGTTATTCTGCTGTGTTCATCTCTCTTCCCATGTTATTCTCTATGTTTCATCTCTCTTCATGTTATTCTGCTCTGTTCATCTCTCTTCCCATATGTTATTCTCTATGTTCATCTCTCTTCATGTTATTCTCTGCTGTTCATCTCTCTTCCATGTTATTCTGTCTGTTCATCTCTCTCATGTCATTCTCTCTAATGTTCATCTCTCTCTCTTCATGCTATTCTGCTCTGTTCATCTCTCTTCATGTTGTCTCTATGTTCATCTCTCTTCCCATGTTATTCTCTATGTTCATCTCTCTTCATGTTATTCTGCTCTGTTCATCTCTCTTTGTTATTCTCTCTATGTTCATCTCTTCCATTCTCTGTGTCTACTCTCTCTTGCTGTTATTCTCTATGTTCATCTCTCTTCATGTTATTCTGCTCTGTTCATCTCTCTTCTCCCATGTGTTATTCTCTTATGTTCATCTCTCTCTTCCCATGTGCTATTCCCTCTATGTTTCATCTCTCTTCCTGTTGCTCTGTTCATCTCTCTTCCCATGCTATTCTCTCTTCTCTATGTTTATTCTCTATGTTCATCTCTCTTCATGTTATTCTCTATGTTCATCTCTCTTCCCATGTTATTCTCTGCTCTGTTCATCTCTCTTCCCATGTTATTCTGCTCTATGTTCATCTCTCTTCATGTTATTCTCTCTATGTTCATCTCTCTTGTCATGTTATTCTCTATGTTCATCTCTCTTCATGTTATTCCTGCTCTGTGTTCATCTCTCTTCATGTTATTCTGCCTCTGTTCATCTCTCTTCATGTTATTCCCCATGTTCTGTCTTATCTCTCTTCCCATGTTATTCTCTGTATGTTCATCTCTCTTCATGTTATTCTGCTCTGTTCATCTCTCTTCCCATGTTTGTTATTCTCTATGTTCATCTCTCTTCATGTTATTCTCTATGTTCATCTCTCTTGTCATGTTATTCTCTATGTTCATCTCTCTTCATGTTATTCTGTCTCTCTTCGTTATTCTCTCTATGTTCATCTCTCTTCATGTTATTCTCTATATGTTCATCTCTCTTCATGTTATTCTGCTCTGTTCATCTCTCTCATGTTATTCTCTATGTTCACATCTCTCTCTCTTCCCATGTTATTCTCTATGTTCATCTCTCTTCCTATGTTATTCTCTATGTTCATCTCTCTTCCACTTCTTCTATGTTCATCTCTCTTCATGTTATTCTATGTTCTGTGTTCATCTCTCTTCCCATGTTATTCTCTATGTTTCATCTCTCTTCCATGTTATTCTCTATGTTCATCTCTCTTCCCATGTTATTCTCTTATGTTTCATCTCTCTTCCCATGTTATTCTCTCTGTTCATCTCTCTTCCCATGTTATTCCCTCATGTTCATCTCTCTCTGTTATTTGTCTGTTCATTCTCTCTTATGTTTAATCTCCTCTATGTTCATCTCTCTTCCCATGTTATTCTCTATGTTCATCTCTCTTCAAAGTGTTATTCTCTGCTCTATGTTCATCTCTCTCTTCCCATGTTATTCTCTATGTTCTCTCTCTCTTCCCTATGTCTATTCTATGTTCATCTCTCTTCCCATGTTATTCCTCTCTGTTCATCTCTCTTCTATGTTATTCTCTATGTTCATCTCTCTTCCCATGTTATTCTCTGTGTTCATCTCTCTTCCATGTTATTCTCTATGTGCATCTCTCTTCATGTTATTCTCTATGTTCATCTCTCTTCCCATGTTATTCTCTATGTTCATCTCTCTTCCCATGTTATTCTCTATGTTCATCTCTCTTCATGTTATTCTGCTCTGTTCTTCTCTCTTCCCATGTTATTCTCTATGTTCATCTCTCTTCATGTTATTCTCTCATGTTCATCTCTCTTCCCATGTTATTCTCTATGTTCATCTCTCTTCCCATGTTATTCTGTTCATCTCTCTTCCCATGTTATTCTCTATGTTCATCTCTCTTCATGTTATTCTCTATGTTCATCTCTCTTCCCATGTTATTCTCTATGTTCATCTCTCTTCCCATGTTATTCTCTATGTTCATCTCTCTTCCCATGTTATTCTCTATGTTCATCTCTCTTCCCATGTTATTCTCTATGTTCATCTCTCTTCATGTTATTCTCTATGTTCATCTCTCTTCATGTTATTCTCTATGTTCATCTCTCTTCCCATGTTATTCTGCTCTGTTCATCTCTCTTCCCATGTTATTCTCTATGTTCATCTCTCTTCATGTTATTCTGCTCTGTTCATCTCTCTTCCCATGTTATTCTCTCTATGTTCATCTCTCTTCCCATGTTATTCTCTATGTTCATCTCTCTTCCCATGTTATTCTCTATGTTCATCTCTCTTCCCATGTTATTCTCTATGTTCATCTCTCTTCCCATGTTATTCTCTATGTTCATCTCTCTTCCCATGTTATTCTGCTCTATGTTCATCTCTCTTCATGTTATTCTCTATGTTCATCTCTCTTCCCATGTTATTCTCTATGTTCATCTCTCTTCCCATGTTATTCTGCTCTGTTCATCTCTCTTCCCATGTTATTCTCTATGTTATCTCTCTTTCCCATGTTATTCTCTATGTTCATCTCTCTTCATGTTATTCTGCTCTGTTCTCTCTCTTCCCATGTTATTCTCTATGTTCATCTCTCTTCATGTTATTCTCTATGTTCATCTCTCTCTTGCATGTTATTCTGCTATGTTCATCTCTCTTCATGTTATTCTGCTCTGTTCATCTCTCTTCCCATGTTATTCTCTCTATGTTCATCTCTCTTCCCATGTTATTCTCTATGTTCATTCCTCTTCCTATGTTATTCTGCTATGTTCCATCTCTCTTCCCATGTTATTCTCTATGTTCATCTCTCTTCATGTTATTCTCTATGTTCATCTCTCTTCCCATGTTATTCTGCTATGTTCATCTCTCTTCATGTTATTCTGCTCTGTTCATCTCTCTTCCCATGTTATTCTCTATGTTCATCTCTCTTCATGTTATTCTGCTCTGTTCATCTCTCTTCCCATGTTATTCTCTATGTTCATCTCTCTTCATGTTATTCTGCTATGTTCATCTCTCTTGTCATGTTATTCTGCTATGTTCATCTCTCTTCATGTTATTCTGCTCTGTTCATCTCTCTTCCATGTTATTCTGCTCTGTTCATCTCTCTCTTCCCATATTCCCTCTATATGTTCATCTCTCTTCCCATGTTATTCTCTATGTTCATCTCTCTTCATGTTATTCCCTCTGTTCATCTCTCTTCCCATGTTATTCTGCTCTGTTCATCTCTCTCTCCCATGTTATTCTATATGTTCATCTCTCTTCCCATGTTATTCTCTATGTTCATCTCTTCCCATGTTATTCTGCTCTGTTCATCTCTCTTCCCATGTTATTCTCTATGTTCATCTCTCTTCCCATGTTATTCTCTCTGTTCATCTCTCTCTTCCCATGTTATTCTCTCTGTTCATCTCTTCTTCCCATGTTATTCTCTATGTTCATCTCTCTTCCCATGTTATTCTGCTCTGTTCATCTCTCTTCCCATGTTATCTCTCTATGTTCATCTCTCTTCATGTTATTCTGCTCTGTTCATCTCTCTTCCCATGTTATTCTCTATGTTCATCTCTCTTCCCATGTTATTCTCTATGTTCATCTCTCTTCATGTTATTCTGCTCTGTTCATCTCTCTTCCCATGTTATTCTCTATGTTCATCTCTCTTCCCATGTTATTCTCTATGTTCATCTCTCTTCCCATGTTATTCTCTATGTTCATCTCTCTTCATGTTATTCTCTATGTTCATCTCTCTTCCCATGTTATCTCTGCTATGTTCATCTCTCTTCATGTTATTCTCTATGTTCATCTCTCTTCCCATGTTATTCTCTATGTTCATCTCTCTTCCCATGTTATTCTCTATGTTCATCTCTCTTCATGTTATTCTCTATGTTCATCTCTCTTCCCATGTTATTCTCTATGTTCATCTCTCTTCCCATGTTATTCTCTATGTTCATCTCTCTTCCCATGTTTATTCTCTATGTTCATCTCTCTTCCCATGTTATTCTCTATGTTCATCTCTCTTCATGTTATTCTCTATGTTCATCTCTCTTCCCATGTTATTCTCTATGTTCATCTCTCTCTTCATGTTATTCTGCTATGTTCATCTCTCTTCCCATGTTATTCTCTATGTTCATCTCTCTTCATGTTATTCTCTATGTTCATCTCTCTTCCCATGTTATTCTCTATGTTCATCTCTCTTCATGTTATTCTCTATGTTCATCTCTCTTCCCATGTTATTCTCTATGTTCATCTCTCTTCATGTTATTCTCTATGTTCATCTCTCTTCATGTTATTCTCTATGTTCATCTCTCTTCCCATGTTATTCTCTATGTTCATCTCTCTTCCATGTTATTCTCTATGTTCATCTCTCTTCCCATGTTATTCTCTATATCTCTCTATGTTCATCTCTCTTCATGTTATTCTCTTATGTTCATCTCTCTTCCCATGTTATTCTCTATGTTCATCTCTCTTCCCATGTTATTCTCTATGTTCATCTCTCTTCCCATGTTATTCTCTATGTTCATCTCTCTTCATGTTATTCTCATGTTCATCTCTCTTCATGTTATTCTCTATGTTCATCTCTCTATGTTCATCTCTCTTCATGTTATTCTCTATGTTCATCTCTCTCATGTTATCTCTCTTCATGTTCTCTCTTCATCTGCTCTGTTCATCTCTCTTCTGGCGTTATTCTCTATGTTCATCTCTCTTCATGTTATTCTCTATGTTCATCTCTCTTCATGTTATTCTCTATGTCTATCTCTCTTCATGTTATTCTCTCTGTTCATCTCTCTTCATGTTATTCTCTATGTTCATCTCTCTTCCCATGTTATTCTGCTCTGTTCATCTCTCTTCATGTTATTCTCTATGTTCATCTCTCTGTCATGTTATTCTCTATGTTCATCTCTCTTCATGTTATTCTCTATGTTCATCTCTCTTCCCATGTTATTCTCTATGTTCATCTCTCTCTCATTCATGTTATCTGCTATGTTCATCTCTCTTCCCCATGTTATTCTCTATGTTCATCTCTCTTCATGTTATTCTGCTCTGTTCATCTCTCTTCCCATGTTATTCTCTCTATGTTCATCTCTCTTCATGTTATTCTCTTATGTTCATCTCTCTTGTCATGTTATTCTGCTCTGTTCATCTCTCTTCATGTTATCTCTCTCTTGTTCATCTCTCTTCCCATGTTATTCTCTATGTTCATCTCTCTTCCCATGTTATTCTCTGCTCTGTTCATCTCTCTTCCCATGTTATTCTCTATGTTCATCTCTCTTCATGTTATTCTGCTCTGTTCATCTCTCTTCCCATGTTATTCTCTATGTTCATCTCTCTTCCCATGTTATTCTCTATGTATGTTCATCTCTCTTCCCATGTTATTCTGCTCTGTTCATCTCTCTTCCCATGTTATTCTCTATGTTCATCTCTCTTCCCATGTTATTCTGCTCTGTTCATCTCTCTTCCCATGTTATTCTCTCTGTTCATCTCTCTTCCCATGTTATTCTCTATGTTCATCTCTCTTCATGTTATTCTGCTCTGTTCATCTCTCTTCCCATGTTATTCTCTATGTTTATCTCTCTTCCCATGTTATTCTGCTCTGTTCATCTCTCTTCCCATGTTATTCTCTATGTTCATCTCTCTTCCCATGTTATTCTCTATGTTCATCTCTCTTCATGTTATTCTCTCTGTTCATCTCTCTTCCCATGTTATTCTCTCTGTTCATCATCTCTCTTCCCATGTTATTCTCTTATGTTCATCTCTCTTCCCATGTTATTCTCTATGTTCATCTCTCTTCATGTTATTCTCTATGTTCATCTCTCCATGTTATTCTCTGTTCATCTCTCTTCCCATGTTATTCTCTATGTTCATCTCTCTTCATGTTATTCTGCTCTGTTCATCTCTCTTCCCATGTTATTCTCTATGTTCATCTCTCTTCATGTTATTCTGCTCTGTTCATCTCTCTTCCCATGTTATTCTCTATGTTCATCTCTCTTCCCATGTTATTCTCTATGTTCATCTCTCTTCCCATGTTATTCTGCTCTGTTCATCTCTCTTCCCATGTTATTCTCTATGTTCATCTCTCTTCCATGTTATTCTCTCTGTTCATCTCTCTTCCCATGTTATTCTCTATGTTCATCTCTCTTCCATGTTATTCTCTATGTTCATCTCTCTTCCCATGTTATTCTCTCTATGTTCATCTCTCTTCATGTTATTCCTCTGTTCATCTCTCTTCCCATGTTATTCTCTATGTTCATCTCTCTTCTCCTATGTTATTCTCTATGTTCATCTCTCTTCATGTTATTCTCTATGTTCATCTCTCTTCATGTTATTCCTCTATGTTCATCTCTCTTCATGTTATTCTCTATGTTCATCTCTCTTCCCATGTTATTCTCTATGTTCATCTCTCTTCATGTTATTCTCTCTGTTCATCTCTCTTCCCATGTTATTCTCTATGTTCATCTCTCTTCCCATGTTATTCTCTATGTTCATCTCTCTTCCCATGTTATTCTTCTCTCTTCATGTTATTCTCTATGTTCATCTCTCTTCCCATGTTATTCTCTATGTTCATCTCTCTTCATGTTATTCTGCTCTGTTCATCTCTCTTCCCATGTTATTCTCTATGTTCATCTCTCTTCATGTTATTCCTCTTTGTTCATCTCTCTTCCCATGTTATTCTCTATGTTCATCTCTCTTCATGTTATTCTGCTCTGTTCATCTCTCTTCCCATGTTATTCTCTATGTTCATCTCTCTTCATGTTATTCTGCTATGGGTTCATCTCCTCTTCCCATGTTATTCTCTATGTGTCATCTCTCTTCATGTTATTCTGCTCTGTTCCATCTCTCTCTCCCATGTTATTCTCTATGTTCATCTCTCTTCATGTTATTCTGCTCTGTTCATCTCTCTCTTTCTTCCTATAAAGTTATTCTCTATGTTCATCTCTCTTCCCATGTTATTCTGCTATGTTCATCTCTCTTGTCATGTTATTCTCTTATGTTTCATCTCTCTCTCATGTTATTCCTCCTCTATGTTCATCCCTCCTCTTGTCATGTTATTTCTTGCTCTGTTCATCTCTCTTCCATGTTATTCTACTTATGTTCATCATCTCTCTCCTACATGTTATTCCCTCTATGTTCACTCTCTCTTCCATGTTATTCTGCTATGTTCCATATCTCTCTCTCCCATGTTATTCCTCTCATGTTCATCTCTCTTCCATGTTATTATTCTCTATGTTCATCTCTCTTGTCAGTGTTATTCTCTATGTTCATCTCTCTTCCTGCATGTTATTCTGCTATGTTCATCTCTCTTCTCCCTGTTGTTATTCCTCTATGTTCCATCTCTCTTCCCATGTTATTCTGGCTATGCTTTCTGATCATCTCTCTTCCCATGTTATTCCCTCTATGTTCATCTTCTCTTCCATGTTATTCTCATATGTTCATCTCTCTTCCTAAGCAAGTTATTCCTTCTATGTTCATCTTCTCTTCATGTTATTCCTCTATGTTCATCTCTCTCTTGTCATGTTATTCTCTATGTTCATCTCTCTTCCCATGTTATTCTGCTGTATGTCTCATTCCTCCTCTTCCCATGTTATTCTCTTCTATGTTCCATCTCTCTTCATGTTAACTATCTCCTTCTATCATCAAGCATTAAGCCTCTTTCCCATGTTATTTTCTCACTATGTTCATCTCTCTTCCATGTTATTCTCTATGTTCATCTCTCTCTTCCCATGTTATTCTTGCTATGTTCATCTCTCTTCCCATGTTATTCTCTATGTTCATCTCTCTCTTCCTGCATGTTATTCTCTATGTCTCATCTCTTCCCATGTTATTCTCTTTCATGTCTATCATCTCTCTTCATGTTATTCTCTATGTGTTCATCTCTCTTCCCATGTTATTCTGCTATGTTCATCTCTCTTTCCCATGTTATTCTCTATGTTCATCTCTCTTCCCATGTTATTCTCTATGTTCATCTCTCTCTTCCCCTATGTTATTCTCTATGTTCTATCTCTCATTCCTCTTCATGTCATCATTCCCTCTATGTTCATCTCTCTGGTCATGTGTTATTCTGCTTCTTATGTTCATCTCTCTTCATGTTATTCTCTATGTTCTCATCTCTCTTCTCCCATGTTATTCTCTATGTTCAATCTCTCTTTCCTATGTTATTCTGCTATGTTCATCTCTCTTCCTTCATGTTATTCTCTTATGTTCTCATCTCTCTTCTTCCCATGTTATTCCTCTATGTTCATCTCTCTTTGTCATGTTATTATTCTGCTCTTATGTCTATCATCTCTCTTCTCTCCTAAGTGTTATCTCTGCTATGTTCATCTCTCTTCCCATGTGTTATTCTCTATGTTCATCTCTTCCCATGTTATTATCTGCTCTGTTCATCTCTCTTCCCATGTTATTCCCTCTATGGTTCATCTCTTCTTCATGTTTATTCTGCTCTGTGTCATCTCCTCTTCCCATGTTATTCTCTATGTTCATCTCTCTTCATATTCTGCTCTGTTCACTCCCCTCTGTCGTTATTCTCTATGTTCATCTCTCTTGTCCCATGTTATTCTGCTTCTGTTCTATTCATCTCTCTCCCATGTTATTCTCTTATGTTCATCTCTCTTGTCATGGTTAACTCATCTGCTGTGTTCATCTTAAGCCTCTTCCCACAAGTTATTCTCTATGTTCATCTCTTCATGTTATTCTGCTCTATGTTCATCTCTCTTCCCATGTTATTCTCTGTATGTTCATCCTCTCTTCCCATGTTATTCCCTGCTCTGTTCATCTCTCTTCCCATGTTATTCCCTCTCTATGTTCATCTCTTCATGTTATTCTGCTCTATGTTCCATCTCTCTTCCCATGTTATTCTCCTCTATGTTCATCTCTCTTGTCATGCAAGTTATTCTCTCTTATGTTTCATCTCTTCTTCTCCTATTGTTAATTCTGCTCTGTTCATCTCTTCTTCCCATGTTATTCTCTCTTATGTCTATCATCTCTCTTCAATGTTATTCTGCTCTATGTTCATCTCTCTTCCCATGTTATTCTCTATGTTCATCTCTCTTTCATGTTGTGATTCTCTATGTTTTCATCTCTCTTCCCATGTTATTCTCTGCTATGTTCATCTCTCTTCCCATGTTATTCTGCTATGTTCATCTCTCTTCCTATGTTATCTCTCTATGTTCATCTCTCTTCCTATGTTATTCTGCTATGTTTCATCTCTCTTCCCCATGTTATTCTCTATGTTCATCTCTCTTCCCATAGTTATCATCTGCTATGTCTTCATCACATTAAGCCTTCCCATGTATATTCTACTATGTTCATCTCTCTTCCCATGTTATTCTGCTATGTTCACTCTCTCTTCATATTTATTCTCTATGTTCATCTCTCTCTTCCCATGTTATTCTCTATGTTCCATCCTCTCTTCCCATGTTATTCTCTGTGTTTCATCTCTCTTCCCCATGTTATTCTCATATGTTCATCTCTTCTTCCCCATGTTATTCTCTATGTTCATCTCTCTTCCCATGTTATTCTCTATGTTCATCTCTCTTCCCATGTTATTCTCTATGTTCATCTCTCTTCCCATGTTATTCTCTATGTTCATCTCTCTCTTCCCATATTTATTCTCTATGTCTCATCTCCTCTTCCCATGTTATTCTCTTATGTTCATCTCTCTTCCCATGTTATTCCCTCTATGTTCCTGTATCTCTCTTCCTATGTTATTCTCTATGTTTCATCCTCTCTAACACATGTTATTCTCTATGTTCATCTCTCTTCCCTCCTATGTTATTCTTCCTCTATGTTCATCTCTCTTCATGTTATTCTGCTCTTATGTTCATCTCTCTTCCCATGTTATTCTCTATGTTCATCTCTCTTCAATTATTTATTCTCTATGTTCATCTCTCTTCCCATGTTATTCTCTATGTTCATCTCTCTTCCCATGTTATTCTCTATGTTCATCTCTCTTCATGTTATCTCTCTATGTTCATCTCTCTTCCCATGTTATTCTCTATGTTCATCTCTCTTCATGTTATTCTGCTATGTTCATCTCCCTCTTCCCATGTTATTCTCTATGTTCCATCTCTCTTCATGTTATTCTCTATGTTCATCTCTCTGTGTTATTCTCTATGTTCATCTCTCTTCCCATGTTATTCTCTATTGTTTTATCTCTCTTCCTTATGTTATTCTCTATGTGTTCATCTCTCTCTTCATGTTATTCTCTATATTTCATCTCTCTTCCCATGTTATTCTCTATGTTCATCTCTCTTCATATTTATTCTCTATGTTCATCTCTCTTCATGTTATTCTGCTCTATGTTCATCTCTCTTCCCATGTTATTCTCTATGTTCATCTCTCTTCATGTTATTCTCTATGTTCATCTCTCTTCCCATATTATTCTCTATGTTCATCTCTCTTCATGTTATTCTCTATGTTCATCTCTCTTCCCATGTTATTCTCTGTATGTTCATCTCTCTTCTGTGTTATTCTCTATATTCATCTCTCTTCCCATGTTATTCTCTCTATGTTTATCTCTCTTCCCATGTTATTCTCTATGTTCATCTCTCTTCCCATGTTGTTCTCTATGTTCATCTCTCTTCACATGTTATTCTCTATGTTCATCTCTCTTCCCATGTTATTCTCTATGTTCATCTCTCTTCCCATGTTATTCTCTATGTTCATCTCTCTTCCCATGTTATTCTCTATGTTCATCTCTCTTCCCATGTTATTCTCTATGTTCATCTCTCTTCCCATGTTATTCTCTATGTTCATCTCTCTTCATGTTATTCTCTATGTTCATCTCTCTTCATGTTATTCTCTATGTTCATCTCTCTTCCCATGTTATTCTCTATGTTCATCTCTCTTCCCATGTTATTCTCTATGTTCATCTCTCTTCATGTTATTCTCTATGTTCATCTCTCTTCATGTTATTCTCTATGTTCATCTCTCTTCCCATTTCTCTATGTTCATCTCTCTTCCCATGTTATTCTCTATGTTCATCTCTCTTCCCATGTTATTCTCTATGTTCATCTCTCTTCCCATGTTATTCTCTATGTTCATCTCTTCCCATGTTATTCTCTATGTTCATCTCTCTTCCCATGTTATTCTCTGTTCATCTCTCTTCATGTTATTCTCTATGTTCATCTCTCTTCCCATGTTATTCTCTATGTTCATCTCTCTTCATGTTATTCTCTATGTTCATCTCTCTTCCCATGTTATTCTCTATGTTCATCTCTCTTCCCATGTTATTCTCTATGTTCATCTCTCTTCATGTTATTCTCTATGTTCATCTCTCTTCCCATGTTATTCTCTATGTTCATCTCTCTTCATGTTATTCTCTATGTTCATCTCTCTTCCCATGTTATTCTCTATGTTCATCTCTCTTCATGTTATTCTCTATGTTCATCTCTCTTCCCATGTTATTCTCTATGTTCATCTCTCTTCATGTTATTCTCTATGTTCATCTCTCTTCATGTTATTCTCTATGTTCATCTCTCTTCCCATGTTATTCTCTATGTTCATCTCTCTTCATGTTATTCTCTATGTTCATCTCTCTTCATGTTATTCTCTATGTTCATCTCTCTTCATGTTATTCTCTATGTTCATCTCTCTTCATGTTATTCTCTATGTTCATCTCTCTTCATGTTATTCTCTATGTTCATCTCTCTCTTCATGTTATTCTCTATGTTCATCTCTCTTCCCATGTTATTCTCTATGTTCATCTCTCTTCATGTTATTCTCTATGTTCATCTCTCTTCCCATGTTATTCTCTATGTTCATCTCTCTTCCCATGTTATTCTCTCTGTTCATCTCTCTTCATGTTATTCTCTATGTTCATCTCTCTTCATGTTATTCTCTATGTTCATCTCTCCATGTTATTCTCTATGTTCATCTCTCTTCCCATGTTATTCTCTATGTTCATCTCTCTTCATGTTATTCTGCTCTGTTCATCTCTCTTCCCATGTTATTCTCTATGTTCATCTCTCTTCATGTTATTCTCTATGTTCATCTCTCTTGTCATGTTATTCTCTATGTTCATCTCTCTTCATGTTATTCTGCTCTGTTCATCTCTCTTGTCATGTTATTCTCTATGTTCATCTCTCCATGTTATTCTGCTCTGTTCATCTCTCTTATGTGTTCATCTCTCTTCCCATGTTATTCTCTATGTTCATCTCTCTTCATGTTATTCTCTCTGTTCATCTCTCTTCATGTTATTCTCTATGTTCATCTCTCATGTTATTCTGCTCTGTTCATTCTCTATGTTATCTCTCTTCATGTTATTCTCTATGTTCATCTCTCTTCCCATGTTATTCTCTATGTTCATCTCTCTTCCCATGTTATTCTCTATGTTCATCTCTCTTCCCATGTTATTCTCTATGTTCATCTCTCTTCCCATGTTATTCTCTATGTTCATCTCTCTTCCCATGTTATTCTCTCTATGTTCATCTCTCTTCCCATGTTATTCTCTATGTTCATCTCTCTTCCCATGTTATTCTCTATGTTCATCTCTCTTCCCATGTTATTCTCTATGTTCATCTCTCTTCATGTTATTCTCTATGTTATCTCTCTCATGTTATTCTCTATGTTCATCTCTCTTCCCATGTTATTCTCTATGTTCATCTCTCTTCCCATGTTATTCTCTATGTTCATCTCTCTTCCCATGTTATTCTCTATGTTCATCTCTCTTCATGTTATTCTCTATGTTCATCTCTCTTCCCATGTTATTCTCTATGTTCATCTCTCTTCCCATGTTATTCTCTATGTTCATCTCTCTTCATGTTATTCTCTATGTTCATCTCTCTTCCCATGTTATTCTCTATGTTCATCTCTCTTCATGTTATTCTCTATGTTCATCTCTCTTCCCATGTTATTCTCTATGTTCATCTCTCTTCCCATGTTATTCTCTATGTTCATCTCTCTTCATGTTATTCTCATGTTATTCTCTATGTTCATCTCTTCATGTTATTCTCTATGTTCATCTCTCTTCCCATGTTATTCTCTATGTTCATCTCTCTTCCCATGTTATTCTCTATGTTCATCTCTCTTCCCATGTTATTCTCTATGTTCATCTCTCTTCATGTTATTCTCTATGTTCATCTCTCTTCATGTTATTCTCTATGTTCATCTCTCTTCCCATGTTATTCTCTATGTTCATCTCTCTTCCCATGTTATTCTCTATGTTCATCTCTCTTCATGTTATTCTCTATGTTCATCTCTCTTCCCATGTTATTCTCTATGTTCATCTCTCTTCCCATGTTATTCTCTATGTTCATCTCTCTTCCCATGTTATTCTCTATGTTCATCTCTCTTCCCATGTTATTCTCTATGTTCATCTCTCTTCCCATGTTATTCTCTATGTTCATCTCTCTTCCCATGTTATTCTCTATGTTCATCTCTCTTCCCATGTTATTCTCTATGTTCATCTCTCTTCATGTTATTCTCTATGTTCATCTCTCTTCATGTTATTCTCTATGTTCATCTCTCTTCTCTCTATGTTCATCTCTTCATGTTATTCTCTATATTCATCTCTCTTCCCATGTTATTCTCTATGTTTATCTCTCTTCCCATGTTATTCTCTATGTTCATCTCTCTTCATGTTATTCTCTATGTTCATCTCTCTTCCCATGTTATTCTTCTCTCTTCCCATCATCACATTAAGCCCTTCCCATGTTTGTCTTTGATTGCCTGAGTATAACCTCTGCTCCACTTGATCCTTCAAGTCTTTTTTAACTTTCCACATTTTGGACCTGAATTCCTTTTCTTTCTCCTGTATAACGTCAGTATCTCCTATCATCAGGTCCTTAGACCCCCAGGGCTTGTTGTGGGGAAATAGTCTGACAGTGTCTTTCATCAGGTCCTCAGACCCCCAGGCTTGTTGTGGGGAAATAGTCTGACAGTGTCTTTCATCAGGTCCTTAGACACCCAGGGCTTGTTGTGGGGAAATAGTCTGACAGTGTCTTTCATCAGGTCCTTAGACCCCCAGGGCTTGTTGTGGGGAAATAGTCTGACAGTGTCTTTCATCAGGTCCTTAGACCCCAGGGCTTGTTGTGGGGAAGTAGTCTGACAGTGTCTATCATCTGGTCCTTAGACCCCAGGGCTTGTTGTGGGGAAATAGTCTGACAGTGTCTATCATCAGGTCCTTAGACCCCCAGGGCTTGTTGTGGGGAAATAGTCTGACAGTGTGTGTTAATAACAGTATACTCCCAGAACTGGATGTACTGTATATTATGATGCTGTCTGTCAACCCATATGGATTTCTGCACCAGTCAAAGAACACCCACTACTAGTTCTTTGGACTGGGAACACCTCCCAGTCCCGCCTTACCTACACCTAGCTTAACAGTTTTTTTTTAATATTTGAGAGAAAAATCTTCAATTT
>CM059798.1:27742787-27945287 GCA_030435695.1 Brachymystax lenok tsinlingensis
CTTCCCATGTTATTCTCCTATATGTTCGTCTCTCTTCATGTTATTCTCTGTTCATCTCTCTTCATGTTATTCTGCTCTGTTCATCTCTCTTCATGTTATTCTCTATGTTCATCTCTCTTCCATGTTATTCTCTATGTTCATCTCTCTCATGTTAATTCCTCTATATTTCATCTCTCCTTTGTGTTATTCTCTATGTTCATCTCTCTTCCCATATTTATTCCTCTATGTTCATCTCTCTTCATGTTATTCTGCTCTGTTTCATCTCTCTTACATGTTATTCTCTATGTTCATCTCTCTCTTCCCATGTTATTCTCTATGTTTATCTCTCTTCCATATTTATTCTCTATGTTCATCTCTCTTCCCATGTTATTCTCTATGTTCATCTCTCTTCCCATGTTATTCTGCTATGTTCATCTCTCTTCCCATGTTATTCTCTCTGTTCATCTCTCTTCCCATGTTATTCTCTATGTTCATCTCTCTTCCCATGTTATTCTCTATGTTCATCTCTCTTCCCATGTTATTCTCTATGTTCATCTCTCTTCATGTTATTCTGCTCTGTTCATCTCTCTTACCATGTTATTCTCTATGTTCATCTCTCTTCCCATGTTATTCTCTATGTTCATCTCTCTTCCCATGTTATTCTCTATGTTCATCTCTCTTCATGTTATTCTGCTCTATGTTCATCTCTCTTCCCATGTTATTCTCTACTCATGTTCATCTCTCTTCCCATGTTATTCTGCTCTGTTCATCTCTCTTGTTATTCCCTATGCTTATTCTCTATGTTCATCTCTCTTCCCATGTTATTCTGCTCTGTTCATCTCTCTTCCCATGTTATTCTCTATGTTCATCTCTCTTCATGTTATTCTGCTATGTTCATCTCTCTTCCCATGTTATTCTCTAATATGTTCAATCTCTCTCCCATGTTATTCTCTATGTTCATCTCTCTTCCCATGTTATTCTGTCTATGTTCATCTCTCTTCATGTTATTCTGCTCTGTTCATCTCTCTCTCTTCCCATGTTATTCTCTATGTTTCATCTCTCTTCATGTTATTCTGCTCTGTTCATCTCTCTTCCCATGTTATTCTCTATGTTCATCTCTCTTCCCATGTTATTCTCTATGTTCATCTCTCTTCCATGTTATTCTGCTCTGTTCATCTCTCTTCCCATGTTATTCTCTATGTTCATCTCTCTTCATGTTATTCTCTATGTTCATCTCTCCCATGTTATTCTGCTCTGTTCATCTCTCTTCCCATGTTATTCTCTATGTTCATCTCTCTTCATGTTATTCTGCTCTGTTCATCTCTCTTCCCATGTTATTCTCTATGTTCATCTCTCTTCATGTTATTCTGCTATGTTCATCTCTCTTCCATGTTATTCTCTATGTTCATCTCTCTTCATGTTATTCTGCTCTGTTCATCTCTCTTCCCATGTTATTCTCTATGTTCATCTCTCTTCCCATGTTATTCTGCTCTGTTCATCTCTCTTCCCATGTTATTCTCTATGTTCATCTCTCTTCATGTTATTCTCTATGTTCATCTCTCTTCCCATGTTATTCTCTATGTTCATCTCTCTTCATGTTATTCTGCTCTGTTCATCTCTCTTCCCATGTTATTCTCTATGTTCATATCTCTCTTCATGTTATTCTCTATGTTCATCTCTCTTCCCATGTTATTCTCCTATGTTCATCTCTCTTCCCATGTTATTCTCTATGTTCATCTCTCTTCATGTTATTCTGCTCTGTTCATCTCTCTTCCCATGTTATTCTCTATGTTCATCTCTCTTCCCATGTTATTCTCTATGTTCATCTCTCTCTTCATGTTATTCTGCTCTGTTCATCTCTCTTCCCATGTTATTCATCTCTCTTCATGTTATTCTGCTCTGTTCATCTCTCTTCCCATGTTATTCTCTATGTTCATCTCTCTTCCCATGTTATTCTCTATGTTCATCTCTCTTCCCATGTTATTCTGCTCTGTTCATCTCTCTTCCCATGTTATTCTCTATGTTCATCTCTCTTCATGTTATTCTGCTCTGTTCATCTCTCTCCCATGTTATTCTCTATGTTCATCTCTCTTCAGTGTTATTCCTGCTTCTATGTTCATCTCTCTTCCCATGTATTCTCTATGTTCTTCTCTTCCCATGTTATTCTCTATGTTCATCTCTCTTCCAGTGTTATTCTGCTCTTTGTTCATCTCTCTTCATGTTATTCTGCTCTAGTCTTCAGTGTTCATCTCTCTTCCCAAGTTATCTTGCTCTATGTCTCATCTCTCTTCCCATGTTATTCTCTATGTCTATCTCTCTTCATGTTATTCTGCCTGTTCATCTCTCTTCCCATGTTATTCTCTGTGTTCATCTCTTCCCATGTTATTCTGCTCTGTTCATCTCTCTTCCCATGTTATTCTCTATGTTCATCTCTCTTCCCATGTTATTCTCTATGTTCATCTCTCTTCCCATGTTATTCTGCTCTGTTCATCTCTCTTCATGTTATTCTGCTCTGTTCATCTCTCTTCCCATGTTATTCTCTATGTTCATCTCTCTTCCCATGTTATTCTCTATGTTCATCTCTCTTCATGTTATTCTGCTCTGTTCATCTCTCTTCATGTTATTCTGCTATGTTCATCTCTCCCATGTTATTCTCTGCTCTGTTCATCTCTCTTCCCATGTTATTCTGCTCTGTTCATCTCTCTTCATGTTATTCTCTATGTTCATCTCTCTTCCCATGTTATTCTCTATGTTCATCTCTCTTCCCATGTTATTCTCTATGTTCATCTCTCTTCATGTTATTCTGCTCTGTTCATCTCTCTTCCCATGTTATTCTCTATGTTCATCTCTCTTCCCATGTTATTCTCTATGTTCATCTCTCTTCCCATGTTATTCTGCTCTGTTCATCTCTCTTCCCATGTTATTCTGCTATGTTCATCTCTCTTCCCATGTTATTCTCTATGTTCATCTCTCTTCCATGGTTATTCTCTATGTTCATCTCTCTTCATGTTATTCTGCTCTGTTCATCTCTCTTCCCATGTTATTCTCTATGTTCATCTCTTCCCATGTTATTCTGCTATGTTCATCTCTCTTCCCATGTTATTCTCTATGTTCATCTCTCTTCCCATGTTATTCTGCTCTGTTCATCTCTCTTCCCATGTTATTCTCTATGTTCATCTCTCTTCATGTTATTCTCTATGTTCATCTCTCTTCATGTTATTCTCTGCTCTGTTCATCTCTCTTCCCATGTTATTCTCTATGTTCATCTCTCTTCCCATGTTATTCTGCTCTGTTCATCTCTCTTCCCATGTTATTCTCTCTATGTTCATCTCTCTTCATGTTATTCTGCTATGTTCATCTCTCTTCCCATGTTATTCTCTATGTTCATCTCTCTTCCCATGTTATTCTCTCTCTATGTTCATCTCTCTTCCCATGTTATTCTCTATGTTCATCTCTCTTCCCATGTTATTCTCTATGTTCATCTCTCTTCCCATGTTATTCTCTATGTTCATCTCTCTTCATGTTATTCTGCTCTGTTCATCTCTCTTCCCATGTTATTCTCTATGTTCATCTCTCTTCCCATGTTATTCTCTATGTTCATCTCTCTTGTCATGTTATTCTCTGTTCATCTCTCTTCATGTTATTCTGCTCTGTTCATCTCTCTTCCCATGTTATTCTCTATGTTCATCTCTCTTCCCATGTTATTCTCTATGTTCATCTCTCTTCATGTTATTCTGCTCTGTTCATCTCTCTTCCCATGTTATTCTCTATGTTCATCTCTCTTCCCATGTTATTCTCTATGTTCATCTCTCTTCCCATGTTATTCTGCTCTGTTCATCTCTCTTCATGTTATTCTGCTCTGTTCATCTCTCTTCCCATGTTATTCTCTATGTTCATCTCTCTTCCCATGTTATTCTCTATATGTTCATCTCTCTTCATGTTATTCTGCTCTGTTCATCTCTCTTCCCATGTTATTCTCTATGTTCATCTCTCTTCATGTTATTCTGCTCTGTTCATCTCTCTTACCATGTTATTCTCTAGGTTCATCTCTCTTCATGTTATTCTGCTCTGTTCATCTCTCTTCCCATGTTATTCTCTATGTTCATCTCTCTTCCCATGTTATTCTCTATGTTTATCTCTCTTCCCATGTTATTCTCTATGTACCATCTCTCTTCCCATGTTATTCTGCTCTGTTCATCTCTCTTCCCATGTTATTCTCTATGTTCATCTCTCTTCCCATGTTATTCTCTATGTTTATCTCTCTTCCCATGTTATTCTGCTCTGTTCATCTCTCTTCCCATGTTATTCTCTATGTTCATCTCTCTTCATGTTATTCTGCTCTGTTCATCTCTCTTCCCATGTTATTCTCTATGTTCATCTCTCTTCATGTTATTCTGCTCTGTTCATCTTTCTTCCCATGTTATTCTCTATGTTCATCTCTCTTCCCATGTTATTCTCTATGTTCATCTCTCTTCATGTTATTCTGCTCTGTTCATCTCTCTTCCCATGTTATTCTCTATGTTCATCTCTCTTCCCATGTTATTCTCTATGTTTATCTCTCTTCCAATGTTATTCTCTATGTTCATCTCTCTTCATGTTATTCTCTATGTTCATCTCTCTTCATGTTATTCTGCTCTGTTCATCTCTCTTCATGTTATTCTCTATGTTCATCTCTCTTCATGTTATTCTCTATGTTCATCTCTCTTCACATGTTATTCTGCTCTGTTCATCTCTCTTCATGTTATTCTCTATGTTCATCTCTCTTCCCATGTTATTCTGCTCTGTCTATCATCTCTCTTCCCATGTTATTCTCTATGTTCATCTCTCTTCCCATGTTATTCTCTATGTTCATCTGTCTTGTCATGTTATTCTCTATGTTCATCTCTCTTCATGTCATTCTCTATGTTCATCTCTCTTGTCATGTTATTCTGCTCTGTTCATCTCTCTTCATGTTATTCTCTATGTTCATCTCTCTTCCCATGTTATTCTCTATGTTCATCTCTCTTCATGTTATTCTGCTCTGTTCATCTCTCTTCCCATGTTATTCTCTATGTTCATCTCTCTTCATGTTATTCTCTATGTTCATCTCTCTTGTCATGTTATTCTCTATGTTCATCTCTCTTCATGTTATTCTGCTCTGTTCATCTCTCTTCCCATGTTATTCTCTATGTTCATCTCTCCATGTTATTCTCTATGTTCATCTCTCTTCCCATGTTATTCTCTATGTTCATCTCTCTTCATGTTATTCTGCTCTGTTCATCTCTCTTCATGTTATTCTCTATGTTCATCTCTCTTCCCATGTTATTCTCTATGTTCATCTCTCTTCATGTTATTCTGCTCTGTTCATCTCTCTTCCCATGTTATTCTCTATGTTCATCTCTCTTCATGTTATTCTGCTCTGTTCATCTCTCTTACCATGTTATTCTCTAGGTTCATCTCTCTTCATGTTATTCTGCTCTGTTCATCTCTCTTCCCATGTTATTCTCTATGTTCATCTCTCTTCCCATGTTATTCTCTATGTTTATCTCTCTTCCCATGTTATTCTCTATGTACCATCTCTCTTCCCATGTTATTCTGCTCTGTTCATCTCTCTTCCCATGTTATTCTCTATGTTCATCTCTCTTCCCATGTTATTCTCTATGTTTATCTCTCTTCCCATGTTATTCTGCTCTGTTCATCTCTCTTCCTGTTATTCTCTATGTTCATCTCTCTTCATGTTATTCTGCTCTGTTCATCTCTCTTCCCATGTTATTCTCTATGTTCATCTCTCTTCATGTTATTCTGCTCTGTTCATCTTTCTTCCCATGTTATTCTCTATGTTCATCTCTCTTCCCATGTTGTTATTCTCTATGTTCATCTCTCTTCATGTCATTCTCTCTGTTCATCTCTCTCTTGTCATGTTATTCTGCTCTGTTCATCTCTCTTCATGTTATTCTCTATGTTCATCTCTCTTCCCATGTTATTCTCTATGTTCATCTCTTCATGTTATTCTGCTCTGTTCATCTCTCTTCCCATGTTATTCTCTATGTTCATCTCTCTTCATGTTATTCTCTATGTTCATCTCTCTTGTCATGTTATTCTCTATGTTCATCTCTCTTCATGTTATTCTCTATGTTCATCTCTCTTCATGTTATTCTGCTCTGTTCATCTCTCTTGTCATGTTATTCTCTATGTTCATCTCTCTTCATGTTATTCTGCTCTGTTCATCTCTCTTCCCATGTTATTCTCTATGTTCATCTCTCCATGTTATTCTCTATGTTCATCTCTCTTCCCATGTTATTCTCTATGTTCATCTCTCTTCATGTTATTCTCTATGTTCATCTCTCTTGTCATGTTATTCTCTATGTTCATCTCTCTTCATGTTATTCTCTATGTTCATCTCTCTTGTCATGTTATTCTGCTCTGTTCATCTCTCTTCCCATGTTATTCTCTATGTTCATCTCTCTTCATGTTATTCTGCTCTGTTCATCTCTCTTCCCATGTTATTCTCTATGTTCATCTCTCTTCCCATGTTATTCTCTATGTTCATCTCTCTTCATGTTATTCTTGCTCTGTTCATCTCTCTTCCCATGTTATTCTCTATGTTCATCTCTCTTCCCATGTTATTCTCTATGTTTATCTCTCTTCCCATGTTATTCTGCTCTGTTCATCTCTCTTCCCATGTTATTCTCTATGTTCATCTCTCTTCATGTTATTCTGCTCTGTTCATCTCTCTTCCCATGTTATTCTCTATGTTCATCTCTCTTCCCATGTTATTCTCTATGTTCATCTCTCTTCATGTTATTCTGCTCTGTTCATCTCTCTTCCCATGTTATTCTCTATGTTCATCTCTCTTCATGTTATTCTGCTCTGTTCATCTCTCTTCCCATGTTATTCTCTAGGTTCATCTCTCTTCCCATGTTATTCTCTATGTTCATCTCTCCATGTTATTCTGCTCTGTTCATCTCTCTTCCCATGTTATTCTCTATGTTCATCTCTCTTCCCATGTTATTCTCTATGTTCATCTCTCTTCCCATGTTATTCTGCTCTGTCTATCTCTCTTCCCATGTTATTCTCTATGTTCATCTCTCTTCATGTTATTCTGCTCTGTTCATCTCTCTTCCCATGTTATTCTCTATGTTCATCTCTCTTCCCATGTTATTCTCTATGTTCATCTCTCTTCATGTTATTCTGCTCTGTTCATCTCTCTTCCCATGTTATTCTCTATGTTCATCTCTCTTCATGTTATTCTGCTCTGTTCATCTCTCTTCCCATGTTATTCTCTATGTTCATCTCTCTTCATGTTATTCTGCTCTGTTCATCTCTCTTCCCATGTTATTCTCTATGTTCATCTCTCTTCCCATGTTATTCTCTATGTTTATCTCTCTTCCCATGTTATTCTCTATGTTCATCTCTCTTCATGTTATTCTCTATGTTCATCTCTCTTCATGTTATTCTGCTCTGTTCATCTCTCTTCATGTTATTCTCTATGTTCATCTCTCTTCATGTTATTCTCTATGTTCATCTCTCCATGTTATTCTGCTCTGTTCATCTCTCTTCATGTTATTCTCTATGTTCATCTCTCCATGTTATTCTGCTCTGTTCATCTCTCTTCCCATGTTATTCTCTATGTTAATCTCTCTTCATGTTATTCTCTATGTTCATCTCTCTTGTCATGTTATTCTCTATGTTCATCTCTCTTCATGTCATTCTCTATGTTCATCTCTCTTGTCATGATATTCTGCTCTGTTCATCTCTCTTCATGTTATTCTCTATGTTCATCTCTCTTCCCATGTTATTCTCTATGTTCATCTCTCTTCATGTTATTCTGCTCTGTTCATCTCTCTTCCCATGTTATTCTCTATGTTCATCTCTCTTCATGTTATTCTCTATGTTCATCTCTCTTGTCATGTTATTCTCTATGTTCATCTCTCTTCATGTTATTCTGCTCTGTTCATCTCTCTTCCCATGTTATTCTCTATGTTCATCTCTCCATGTTATTCTGCTCTGTTCATCTCTCTTCCCATGTTATTCTCTATGTTTATCTCTCTTCCCATGTTATTCTCTATGTTCATCTCTCTTCATGTTATTCTGCTCTGTTCATCTCTCTTGTCATGTTATTCTCTATGTTCATCTCTCTTCATGTTATTCTGCTCTGTTCATCTCTCTTCCCATGTTATTCTCTATGTTCATCTCTTCCCATATTAATCATCTCTCTTCCCATCATCACATTAAGCCCTTCCCATGTTATTCTACTCTGTTCATCTCTCTTCCCATGTTATTCTCTATGTTCATCTCTCTTCCCATGTTATTCTCTATGTTCATCTCTCTTCCCATGTTATTCTCTATGTTCATCTCTCTTCCCATGTTATTCTCTATGTTTATCTCTCTTCCCATGTTATTCTCTATGTTCATCTCTCTTCATGTTATTCTCTATGTTCATCTCTCTTCCCATGTTATTCTCTATGTTCATCTCTCTTCATGTTATTCTCTATGTTCATCTCTCTTCCCATGTTATTCTCTATGTTCATCTCTCTTCCCATGTTATTCTCTATGTTCATCTCTCTTCCCATGTTATTCTCTATGTTCATCTCTCTTCATGTTATTCTCTATGTTCATCTCTCTTCCCATGTTATTCTCTATGTTCATCTCTCTTCATGTTATTCTCTATGTTCATCTCTCTTCCCATGTTATTCTCTATGTTCATCTCTCTTCCCATGTTATTCTCTATGTTCATCTCTCTTCATGTTATTCTCTATGTTCATCTCTCTTCCCATGTTATTCTCTATGTTCATCTCTCTTCATGTTATTCTCTATGTTCATCTCTCTTCCCATGTTATTCTCTATGTTCATCTCTCTTCATGTTATTCTCTATGTTCATCTCTCTTCCCATGTTATTCTCTATGTTTTTCTCTCTTCCCATGTTATTCTCTATGTTCATCTCTCTTCATGTTATTCTCTATGTTCATCTCTCTTCCCATGTTATTCTCTATGTTCATCTCTCTTCATGTTATTCTCTATGTTCATCTCTCTTCCCATGTTATTCTCTATGTTCATCTCTCTTCATGTTATTCTCTATGTTCATCTCTCTTCCCATGTTATTCTCTATGTTCATCTCTCTTCATGTTATTCTCTATATTCATCTCTCTTCCCATGTTATTCTCTATGTTTATCTCTCTTCCCATGTTATTCTCTATGTTCATCTCTCTTCATGTTATTCTGCTCTGTTCATCTCTCTTCATGTTATTCTCTATGTTCATCTCTCTTCATGTTATTCTCTATGTTCATCTCTCCATGTTATTCTGCTCTGTTCATCTCTCTTCATGTTATTCTCTATGTTCATCTCTCCATGTTATTCTGCTCTGTTCATCTCTCTTCCCATGTTATTCTCTATATTCATCTCTCTTCATGTTATTCTCTATGTTCATCTCTCTTGTCATGTTATTCTCTATGTTCATCTCTCTTCATGTCATTCTCTATGTTCATCTCTCTTGTCATGTTATTCTGCTCTGTTCATCTCTCTTCATGTTATTCTCTATGTTCATCTCTCTTCCCATGTTATTCTCTATGTTCATCTCTCTTCATGTTATTCTGCTCTGTTCATCTCTCTTCCCATGTTATTCTCTATGTTCATCTCTCTTCATGTTATTCTCTATGTTCATCTCTCTTGTCATGTTATTCTCTATGTTCATCTCTCTTCATGTTATTCTGCTCTGTTCATCTCTCTTCCCATGTTATTCTCTATGTTCATCTCTCCATGTTATTCTGCTCTGTTCATCTCTCTTCCCATGTTATTCTCTATGTTCATCTCTCTTCATGTTATTCTCTATGTTTATCTCTCTTCCCATGTTATTCTCTATGTTCATCTCTCTTCATGTTATTCTGCTCTGTTCATCTCTCTTGTCATGTTATTCTCTATGTTCATCTCTCTTCATGTTATTCTGCTCTGTTCATCTCTCTTCCCATGTTATTCTCTATGTTCATCTCTTCCCATATTAATCATCTCTCTTCCCATCATCACATTAAGCCCTTCCCATGTTATTCTACTCTGTTCATCTCTCTTCCCATGTTATTCTCTATGTTCATCTCTCTTCCCATGTTATTCTCTATGTTCATCTCTCTTCCCATGTTATTCTCTATGTTCATCTCTCTTCCCATGTTATTCTCTATGTTTATCTCTCTTCCCATGTTATTCTCTATGTTCATCTCTCTTCATGTTATTCTCTATGTTCATCTCTCTTCCCATGTTATTCTCTATGTTCATCTCTCTTCATGTTATTCTCTATGTTCATCTCTCTTCCCATGTTATTCTCTATGTTCATCTCTCTTCCCATGTTATTCTCTATGTTCATCTCTCTTCATGTTATTCTCTATGTTCATCTCTCTTCCCATGTTATTCTCTATGTTCATCTCTCTTCATGTTATTCTCTATGTTCATCTCTCTTCCCATGTTATTCTCTATGTTCATCTCTCTTCCCATGTTATTCTCTATGTTCATCTCTCTTCATGTTATTCTCTATGTTCATCTCTCTTCCCATGTTATTCTCTATGTTCATCTCTCTTCATGTTATTCTCTATGTTCATCTCTCTTCCCATGTTATTCTCTATGTTCATCTCTCTTCCCATGTTATTCTCTATGTTCATCTCTCTTCATGTTATTCTCTATGTTCATCTCTCTTCCCATGTTATTCTCTATGTTCATCTCTCTTCATGTTATTCTCTATGTTCATCTCTCTTCCCATGTTATTCTCTATGTTCATCTCTCTTCATGTTATTCTCTATGTTCATCTCTCTTCCCATGTTATTCTCTATGTTTATCTCTCTTCCCATGTTATTCTCTATGTTCATCTCTCTTCATGTTATTCTCTATGTTCATCTCTCTTCCCATGTTATTCTCTATGTTCATCTCTCTTCATGTTATTCTCTATGTTCATCTCTCTTCCCATGTTATTCTCTATGTTCATCTCTCTTCATGTTATTCTCTATGTTCATCTCTCTTCCCATGTTATTCTCTATGTTCATCTCTCTTCATGTTATTCTCTATGTTCATCTCTCTTCCCATGTTATTCTCTATGTTCATCTCTCTTCATGTTATTCTCTATATTCATCTCTCTTCCCATGTTATTCTCTATGTTTATCTCTCTTCCCATGTTATTCTCTATGTTCATCTCTCTTCATGTTATTCTCTATGTTCATCTCTCTTCACATGTTATTCTTCTCTCTTCCATCATCACATTAAGCCCTTCCCATGTTTGTCTTTGATTGCCTGAGTATAACCTCTGCTCCACTTGATCCTTCAAGTCTTTTTTAACTTTCCACATTTTGGACCTGAATTCCTTTTCTTTCTCCTGTATAACGTCAGTATCTCCTATCATCAGGTCCTTAGACCCCCAGGGCTTGTTGTGGGGAAATAGTCTGACAGTGTCTTTCATCAGGTCCTCAGACCCCCAGGGCTTGTTGTGGGGAAATAGTCTGACAGTGTCTTTCATCAGGTCCTTAGACACCCAGGGCTTGTTGTGGGGAAATAGTCTGACAGTGTCTTTCATCAGGTCCTTAGACCCCCAGGGCTTGTTGTGGGGAAATAGTCTGACAGTGTCTTTCATCAGGTCCTTAGACCCCCAGGGCTTGTTGTGGGGAAGTAGTCTGACAGTGTCTATCATCTGGTCCTTAGACCCCCAGGGCTTGTTGTGGGGAAATAGTCTGACAGTGTCTATCATCAGGTCCTTAGACCCCCAGGGCTTGTTGTGGGGAAATAGTCTGACAGTGTGTGTTAATAACAGTATACTCCCAGAACTGGATGTACTGTATATTATGATGCTGTCTGTCAACCCATATGGATTTCTGCACCAGTCAAAGAACACCCACTACCAGTTCTTTGGACTGGGAACACCTCCCAGTCCCGCCTTACCTACACCTAGCGAACAGTTTTTTTTTAATATTTGAGAGAAAAAATCTTCAATTTTCATTGGAACGACAAGCCAGACAAAATTAAAATGTGCTATTTATATAATGAATATGAATTCGGAGGGCAGAAATTATTAAATATTTAAGCATTAGACCTCCCACTAAAGGCTTTAGTCATACAAAAGTTATAATTAAATCCAAAGTGGTTCTCTAGCAAATTTGTAAGAATGTCAGAATGTTTCAATGACATTTATGTCTCACCGTATGTTCAAGAACGTCCTTTTCCCTTTTCCCTGCATTAAAAAACATAATTGGTTAAAGACCATAATTTGCTAAAGAAAATTGTGATAAATAAAAAAGTACACCAGTTTCATTTAAGGACCCCAAAATTGACAGCCATGCCTCTATGTAGATTGCCAAATAGTTGGGAAGAGATTTTTTGATGTACTGATTCCATGGCACATGGTTTATGAATTGATATGCAAAACAACGCCAGATTCAAAATGTTGAATTTTTCTATTTAAATTATTCAACAAAATTGCAACCAATATAATGTTATTTAAATGGGGGATACCACCTTCCCAGCTCTGCAGATTTTGCTGCGAAGAGACAAAATCATTAGATCATTTGTTTTGGTACTGTCCATATGTAGCTTGTTATAGGTCACAGGTCCAGGAATGGCTGGAGAAGTGCAACATTTACCTGGATCCAACCCTGCAGATAACTGGGGGATCTGAAAAGTCAATCCATCAATAATATAATAATACTTTTAGCAAAACAAATTATTTTCAATTTACAATCTGTAGAAACTATGAAAATAGAAAGGTTCAGAAATGCTGTGAAGCATCACAGCACAGTGGAAAATAGAAATCCAATATGGATGGTGTTAAGAGATAGATGGGAGGGGTTGAATGGAGCTGAAGGGTGGGACTAATAACAACAAATAATAAACAGACAAATAATGAAAAACATACTGTGTCCGTTAATCCTGTATCTCTTGACACATTCATGAAAATAGTCAGGGCCTCTAAACCGTCAAGCTGCATAATGGATCCTATTCCAACCAAACTACTGAAAGAGCTACTTCCTGTGCCCTCCTATGTTGAACATAATAAACGTCTCTCTATCCACCGGATGTCTACCAAACTCACTAAAAGTGGCAGTAATAAAGCCTCAATTGAAAAAGCCAAACCTTGACCAGGAAAAATGTAAAGAATTATTGGCCTATATCAAATCTCCAATTTCTCTCAAAATGTCTTCGCAAAAGCTAGTGCAGAAACTTACTGCCTTCCTGAAGACAAGTAATGTATACAAAATGCTTCAGTCTGGTTTTAGACCCCATCATAGCACTGAGACACACATGAAGGTGGTAAATTACCTTTGAATGGCATCAGGACAAGGCTCTGCATCTGTCCTCGTGCTCCTAGATCTTAGTGCCGCTTTTGACACCATTGATCACAACATTCTTTTGGAGAGATTAGAATTCCTAATTGGTCTACACGGACAAGCTCTTGCCTGGTTTAGATCTTATCTGTCAGAAAGATATCAGTTTGTCTCTGGATGATTTGTCATCTGACAAATCAATTGTACGTTTCGGTGTTCCTCAAGGCTCCATTTTGGGACCACTATTGTTTTCACTATATATTTTACCACTTGGTGATGTCCTTCAGAAACATAATGTTAACTTTCACTGCTATGCGGATGACACACAGCTGTACATTTCGATGAAACATGGTGAAGCCTCAAAATTACCCTCCCTGGAAGCCTGTGTTTCAAACTTAAGGAAGTGGATGGCGGCAAATGTTCTACTTTTAACTTCTTAGGGGAGCGGCTGCATAGCTGACGGTTTTGGAGAGTCTGGCGTGCCCAAAGTAAAATGCCTGCCACTCAGGCCCAGAAAATAGGATATGCACATATTTAGTACTATTGGATAGGAAACACTCTGAAGTTTCTAAGAGTGTTAAAATCATGTATGTGAGTATAACAGAACTGATATAGCAGGCGAAAACCCGAGGAAAACCCATAAGGATTTGCAGTTTTTGTTGTAAATGCCCATCTTCTCCATTGTGCCTTTTGCATACAATGTTATGTAGGACTGAGACTGCAGTACCTATGGCTTCCACTAGATGTCAACAGTCAACAGTCAAAGACTGGTAATTCTAGGAGTGACCAGAACGGTAAACAAGGTTTGACTCGCGCGAGATTGTGAACGGACACCACTTTATTTTTCTTTCCTATCGTTCACGTTATTGTCCGGTTGAAATATTACAGCAAAAATACACAAAAGGATACCTAAGGATACATTAAAAATTATGTTTGATTTGTTTGTAGAAAGTGTATAGGTATAATTTGAATGTGTTCTCTTCACGGTTCAATGGGCGACTCAACGGTGGATTTTCTGATCATAACGCGCCAACCAAACTGAGATTTATGGATATAATAAATGACTTTTTCTAACAAAAGAACCATTGGACGTCTTTGTTGGACACTTGGGAAGCCCTCAGCAGAAGTTCTTCGAAAGGTAAGGGATTTTATATTAGCGATTTTATGCATTTTTTGAGACCCGCGTTGGTCATGGATTTATGCTAATAAGTACTTTACACCACTGGGTAGTACAAGCTGTTATTCTGCTTGACAAGAATTATAGCCTTTGACCTGGACCTGCCATAAAACATGACTTTAGACAAGGTTTCAAAACAATAGGGCTAAAGGGAACCGTATAGAAGACTGCTCCCTAAGTAGTTAAACTTGGGCAAAACAGAGATGCTAGTTCTAGGTCCCAAGAAACAAAGAGATCTGCTGTTGTATTAATTAATCTTGATGGTTGTACAGTTGTCTAAAATAAACTGTGAAGGACCTCTGAGTTACTCTGGACCCTCTTTTGACAAACATATCAGGAATATAGTACAGCTTTTTTCCATCTTAGTAACATTTCCAAAAATTCTCCTATAGAGCTCCATTTTCATGGAATGATCTGCCTATCCATGTGAGAGACGCAGACCTTTAACATGAGATCCAGCAAAAATATAAAGTGACTGTAAATCCAGGGCTTAACTTCTTATGGAAATGTCCGTGCCACCTCGACAACATCCGGTGAAATTGCAGAGCTCGAAACTCAAAATATAAAAATTGTAATATTAAACATTCATGAAAATACAAGTGTCATACACCATTCTTTAGCTTAGAATCTTGGTAATCGAACCGCTTTGTCAGATTTACAATAGGCTTCATGGCGAAAGCATAGCATTTCATTAACTGAGGACAGCGCCCCGCATACTTCTTGCATATAAATATATTTCAAACCAGCACAGGTGTCACAAAAATCTAAAATAGCGATAAAATAAATCACTTACCTTTGAAGATCTTCCTCTGTTTGCAATCCCAAGGGTCCCAATAAAGTTCGATAAAGTCCCTCTTTATATCCCAAAAACTCAGTTTGGATGGCGCGCTTTGTTTAGTAATCCACCTGTTCAAAACAAGTCAAACAACGTTTCTAATCAATTCTCAGGCACCCTAATATGTAAATAAATGATCAAATTTAAGACGGAATGTAGTATGTTCAATACCGGAGATACATAACAAAGAGCGCGCCACAGGACTACAGACCCAAGGAGGAACCCAATGATAAACTACAGCTATTTATTCATTTTTCAAAGAACAAGCCTGAAACCTTGTCTAAAGACTGTTGACATCCAGTGGACGCCATAGGTACTGCAATATGGGAGCTATTCTTTTCATTGTGCAATAGGAAACCATACCAACTGCATGGGAGCTCAAAAAATCCATTATTCAGGATGGACTTTCCTCTGGTTTTCGCCAGCCATATCAGTTCTGTTATACTCACAGACATTATTTTAACAGTTTTAGAAACGTAACTGTTTTCTATCATATGCATATCCTCGCTTCTGGGCCTGAGTAACAGGCATTTTATTTTGGGCACGCCAGACTCCCCCGAACTTACGAACACTGCCCCCTTGCCCGGAGAGGTTAAAAACTAAGGTGTCATTGTACGCTGATTCACTTGGATCCCTCCACAGCCTCATGGAGGATCTGGATATAAAAAATTTAACTTTTACATTACCATGTAGTTTACAAATAAAATGGTCTGACGGTGATATGGACATACTCTGTATTCATATACAGAACGCTTTAGTCATATCACAGTATACCTATTGGCTTATGGTCTTGCCTCAAGACACTGTCCTGGATGAGGGGCCCCTGCTGGAGCTGCTACAACTGTGGAGAATTAGGGCATTTCTCAAGACCCTGTCCTGGAGCAGGAGAAGGCCAAGGAGAGTGGCCGTTCCCACCTGTTGGCGAGCAGGTGGACAACCCATTTGGAAGAGGAGGGCCTTCCAACCATAGGATAAGGCGGAAACAGAAGAAGAAACTAATGAAGACAACGATGATTAAGAACCAGAAGAGACCTGTCAAATGCTAAAATTGACCACCTTATCAAACCAAACCCCCTTTATTGAAATGTTTAACTTATCAACCATAGAATAACATTTTTGGTGGACACTGGGGCGGTCTGTTGAAAATATCTGCCCTGTCTGCCCCCCCTCAAAGAAGACAATGCACAGTTGGAGCATCTGGAATTCCCTCAGAATGTTTGACCTTTCCCCTGGATGTTGAGGGGGGAGAGGGCACATGGAGACACCGTTTCCAGTACTTCTCCGCCTGCCCAGTACATTTATAAGGAAGACATTTGATGTAAAATGAATTCATCAGTTGCCTGTACTGAAGGATTGTCATTGGAGTCGAGAGAAAATGGAATCTTCCCATGCCAGATGAACTGTTACTTTGCTTGGCACCTGAATGATCAACATGTTGAGGGACAGCTGAGAGAGCAATCCCTCTCTTCACCTTGCATGCTAACTGGGAAGTGTCTCAATACCTACATTGTACTGCTGCTGTTCCCTCATGCGGAGAGGACCCTGAATACCAACAGAGCAAATAATGAATGGGATATACAGAGGAGAGGTCAGGATGTGTCCCAGAGGTTAATTGACAGCATGCCAGGGCGGATTGCAGAGGTCTTGAAAAAGAAGGGTCAACACTGCAAATATTGACTCTTTGCATCAACTTCATGTAATTGTCAATTAAAAGCCTTTGACACTCATGAAATACTTGTAATTATACTTCAGTATCTATAGTAACATCTGACAAAAATAGCTAAAGACACTGAAGCAGCAAATTGTGAACATTTATATTTTAGTCATTATCAAATCTTTTGGCCACGACTGTACTCGTTCAATGGTTTTTCTTTATTTTTACTATTTTCTACATTGTAGAATAACAGTGAAGACATCAAAACTATGAAAATAACACATAAGGAATCATTTAACCAAAAAAAGTGTTAAACAATTCTAAATATATTTTAACTTTGAGATTCTTCAGTGGCCACCCTTTTCCTTCATGACAGCTTTGCACACTCTTGGCATTCTCTCAACCAGCATCATGAGGTGGTCACCTGGAATGCATTTTAATGAACAGGTGTGCCTTAAGTTAATTTGTGGAATTTATTTCCTTAATGCGTTTGAGCCAATCAATTGTGTTTTGATGGTAGGGGTGGTCGCAAAAACCATCAAGCGCTGTGATGAAACTGGCTCTCATGAGCACCGCCATAGGAAAGGAAGACCCAGAGTTACCACTGCCTCAGAAATTGCAGCCCAAATAAATGCTTAACAGAGTTCAAGTAACAGACACATCTGAACATCAACTGTTCAGAGGAGACTATGTCAATCAGGCATTTATGGTCGAATTTCTGCAAAGAAACACCTTCTAAAGGACACCAATAATAAGAAGAGACTTGCTTGGGCCCAAAAACATGAGCAACAGACATTAGACCAGTGGAAATATGTCCTTTGGTCTGACGAGTCAAATTTTTAGATTTTTGGTTCCAACCACTGTGAGACGCAGAGTAGGTGAATGGATGATCTCAGCATTTGTGGTTCCCACCGTGAAGCATGAAGGAGGAGGTGTGATGGTGCTTTGCTGGTGACACTGTCATTGATTTATTTAGAATTCAAGCCACACGTAACCTCCAGCATGGCTAACACAACATTCTGCAGCAATACTCCATCCCATCTGGTTTGCGCTTAGTGGGTCTATCATGACAATGACCCAAAACACACCTCCAGGCTGTGTAAGGGCCATTTGACCAAGGATAGTGATGGAGTGCTGCATCAGAAACACACTACACACACACAGAGAAAGAACACACACCGCAGAACTGACACATGTTCCAGTTCTGTTAGGAAGACCAGGCTCAGTGATGCAGCATGACTTTGTAGAGCTCTTCAGATTTCTAATTAAGAAAGAGGCAAGTTGTTTTGGAAATAAGTATTGATTCTGTGTCACTGAGGAGGAACAGCCTGTTTCAATGTTAATCAGAAAGGAAGAGAGAGAACTCTCTTTGTTCGTCTTTTCCTTTGTCTGAGATGTTCTGTAAATATATATATAGGTCTTGAACAAGTTTTTGTGACATAGATGTTTATTATTTACATAAAGCATAACAGATTGTGTTAAAGTATTTAAACCAAACAGTATTTTATAATACAGGAGTGGTTACATGCCAACAGCTCACAGGTCATTGATAAAGGCTTCAATCCTGGTGCCAAAGATTTGTGCTATAGCGAGATTGGGTAAAGGTAAAGGTCACATAACACTGGGACAGAGCTGACAGGATGGTAAAGGTCACCCTACACCGGGACAGAGCTGACAGGATGGTAAAGGTCACCCTACACCGGGACAGAGCTGACAGGATGGTAAAGGTCACCCTACAGTTGGACAGAGCTGACAGGATGGTAAAGGTCACCCTACACCGGGACAGAGCTGACAGGATGGTAAAGGTCACCCTACAGTTGGACAGAGCTGACAGGATGGTAAAGGTCACCCTACACCAGGACAGAGCTGACAGGATGGTAAAGGTCACCCTACACCGGGACAGAGCTGACAGGATGGTAAAGGTCACCCTACACCGGACAGAGCTGACAGGATGGTAAAGGTCACCCTACACCGGGACAGAGCTGACAGGATGGTAAAGGTCACCCTACACCGGGACAGAGCTGACAGGATGGTAAAGGTCACCCTACACCGGGACAGAGCTGACAGGATGGTAGAGGTCACCCTACACCGGGACAGAGCTGACAGGATGGTAAAGGTCACCCTACACCGGACAGAGCTGACAGGATGGTAAAGGTCACCCTACAGGGACAGAGCTGACAGGATGGTAAAGGTCACCCTACACCGGGACAGAGCTGACAGGATGGTAAAGGTCACCTACAGTTGGACAGAGCTGACAGGATGGTAAAGGTCACCCTACACCGGGACAGAGCTGACAGGATGGTAAAGGTCACCCTACAGTTGGACAGAGCTGACAGGATGGTAAAGGTCACCCTACACCGGGACAGAGCTGACAGGATGGTAAAGGTCACCCTACAGTTGGACAGAGCTGACAGGATGGTAAAGGTCACCCTACACCGGACAGAGCTGACAGGATGGTAAAGGTCACCCTACACCGGGACAGAGCTGACAGGATGGTAAAGGTCACCCTACACCGGGACAGAGCTGACAGGATGGTAAAGGTCACCCTACACCGGGACAGAGCTGACAGGATGGTAGAGGTCACCCTACACCGGGACAGAGCTGACAGGATGGTAAAGGTCACCCTACACCGGGACAGAGCTGACAGGATGGTAGAGGTCACCCTACACCGGGACAGAGCTGACAGGATGGTAAAGGTCACCCTACACCGGGACAGAGCTGACAGGATGGTAAAGGTCACCCTACACCGGGACAGAGCTGACAGGATGGTAAAGGTCACCCTACACCGGGACAGAGCTGACAGGATGGTAAAGGTCACCCTACAGTTGGACAGAGCTGACAGGATGGTAAAGGTCACCCTACACCGGGACAGAGCTGACAGGATGGTAAAGGTCACCCTACACCGGGACAGAGCTGACAGGATGGTAGAGGTCACCCTACACCGGGACAGAGCTGACAGGATGGTAAAGGTCACCCTACACCGGGACAGAGCTGACAGGATGGTAAAGGTCACCCTACACCGGGACAGAGCTGACAGGATGGTAGAGGTCACCCTACACCGGGACAGAGCTGACAGGATGGTAAAGGTCACCCTACACTGGACAGAGCTGACAGGATGGTAAAGGTCACCCTACACCGGGACAGAGCTGACAGGATGGTAAAGGTCACCCTACACCGGGACAGAGCTGACAGGATGGTAGAGGTCACCCTACACTGGGACAGAGCTGACAGGATGGTAAAGGTCACCCTACACCGGGACAGAGCTGACAGGATGGTAAAGGTCACCCTACACCGGGACAGAGCTGACAGGATGGTAGAGGTCACCCTACACCGGGACAGAGCTGACAGGATGGTAAAGGTCACCCTACAGTTGGACAGAGCTGACAGGATGGTAAAGGTCACCCTACACCGGGACAGAGCTGACAGGATGGTAGAGGTCACCCTACACCGGGACAGAGCTGACAGGATGGTAAAGGTCACCCTACACCGGGACAGAGCTGACAGGATGGTAAAGGTCACCCTACACCGGGACAGAGCTGACAGGATGGTAGAGGTCACCCTACACCGGGACAGAGCTGACAGGATGGTAAAGGTCACCCTACACCGGGACAGAGCTGACAGGATGGTAAAGGTCACCCTACACCGGGACAGAGCTGACAGGATGGTAGAGGTCACCCTACACCGGGACAGAGCTGACAGGATGGTAGAGGTCACCCTACACTGGGACAGAGCTGACAGGATGGTAAAGGTCACCCTACACCGGGACAGAGCTGACAGGATGGTAAAGGTCACCCTACACCGGGACAGAGCTGACAGGATGGTAGAGGTCACCCTACACTGGGACAGAGCTGACAGGATGGTAAAGGTCACCCTACACCGGGACAGAGCTGACAGGATGGTAAAGGTCACCCTACACCGGGACAGAGCTGACAGGATGGTAGAGGTCACCCTACACCGGGACAGAGCTGACAGGATGGTAAAGGTCACCCTACACCGGGACAGAGCTGACAGGATGGTAAAGGTCACCCTACACCGGGACAGAGCTGACAGGATGGTAGAGGTCACCCTACACCGGGACAGAGCTGACAGGATGGTAGAGGTCACCCTACACCGGGACAGAGCTGACAGGATGGTAAAGGTCACCCTACACCGGGACAGAGCTGACAGGATGGTAAAGGTCACCCTACACCGGGACAGAGCTGACAGGATGGTAGAGGTCACCCTACACCGGGACAGAGCTGACAGGATGGTAAAGGTCACCCTACACCGGGACAGAGCTGACAGGATGGTAAAGGTCACCCTACACCGGGACAGAGCTGACAGGATGGTAGAGGTCACCCTACACCGGACAGAGCTGACAGGATGGTAGAGGTCACCCTACACTGGGACAGAGCTGACAGGATGGTAAAGGTCACCCTACACCGGGACAGAGCTGACAGGATGGTAGAGGTCACCCTACACTGGGACAGAGCTGACAGGATGGTAAAGGTCACCCTACAGTTGGACAGAGCTGACAGGATGGTAAAGGTCACCCTACACTGGGACAGAGCTGACAGGATGGTAAAGGTCACCCTACACCGGGACAGAGCTGACAGGATGGTAAAGGTCACCCTACACTGGGACAGAGCTGACAGGATGGTAAAGGTCACCCTACAGTTGGACAGAGCTGACAGGATGGTAAAGGTCACCCTACACTGGGACAAAGCTGACAGGATGGTAAAGGTCACCCTACACCGGGACAGAGCTGACAGGATGGTAGAGGTCACCCTACACCGGGACAGAGCTGACAGGATGGTAGAGGTCACCCTACACCGGGACAGAGCTGACAGAATGGTAAAGGTCACCCTACAGTTGGACAGAGCTGACAGGATGGTAAAGGTCACCCTACACCGGGACAGAGCTGACAGGATGGTAAAGGTCACCCTACACCGGGACAGAGCTGACAGGATGGTAAAGGTCACCCTACAGTTGGACAGAGCTGACAGGATGGTAAAGGTCACCCTACAGTTGGACAGAGCTGACAGGATGGTAAAGGTCACCCTACACCGGGACAGAGCTGACAGGATGGTAAAGGTCACCCTACACCGGGACAGAGCTGACAGGATGGTAAAGGTCACCCTACACCGGGACAGAGCTGACAGGATGGTAAAGGTCACCCTACACCGGGACAGAGCTGACAGGATGGTAAAGGTCACCCTACACCGGGACAGAGCTGACAGGATGGTAAAGGTCACCCTACACCGGGACAGAGCTGACAGGATGGTAAAGGTCACCCTACACCGGGACAGAGCTGACAGGATGGTAAAGGTCACCCTACACCGGGACAGAGCTGACAGGATGGTAAAGGTCACCCTACACCGGGACAGAGCTGACAGGATGGTAAAGGTCACCCTACACCGGGACAGAGCTGACAGGATGGTAAAGGTCACCCTACACCGGGACAGAGCTGACAGGATGGTAAAGGTCACCCTACACCGGGACAGAGCTGACAGGATGGTAAAAGTCACCCTACACCGGGACAGAGCTGACAGGATGGTAGAGGTCACCCTACACCGGGACAGAGCTGACAGGATGGTAAAGGTCACCCTACACCGGGACAGAGCTGACAGGATGGTAGAGGTCACCCTACAGTTGGACAGAACTGACAGGATGGTAGAGGTCACCCTACACCGGGACAGAGCTGACAGGATGGTAAAGGTCACCCTACACCGGGACAGAGCTGACAGGATGGTAAAGGTCACACTACAGTTGGACAGCCATGTCACTCGAGATGACGTCAAATCAATCCATCAAATGTTTTTTATCAAGCCCTTTTTAAGTCATCAGTTGTCACAAAGTTCTTCACAGATACCCAGCCTAAAACCCAAAGAGCAAGCAATGCAGAGGCAGAAGAAGAGTAGCTAGGAAAAGCTTCCTACAAAGCAGGAACCTAGGAAGAAACCTAGAGAGGATTTGGTATGATGACATCACTCAGGTGTGCCTCTCAGGTGGGGGGTTAGGGTGAGGGTCAGGTGGGGGGTTGCCCCAAGGCATGCTGGATAAGAGAGACCACCAGTCTCCCCCTCCATTCCCCCTCTCCTCCCTCCTCTCTCCCCCAGACATCTCCCATCCTCCCACCACCCATTCCTTCTCCTCCCCCTCTCTCTCCCTCCCTCTCGTCCCCTCTTCACTCTCCTCCCTCAGAACCAAACTGTAGCGCTTCTTAGCCTCTCTCCCTCCTCCTCCTCTCTCTCCACCTCCCTTCCTCCCTCCTTCCTCTATCTGCCATCTCCCCTCTACATCCCTCAATCCCTCTATCTTCTCCTCCCTACTGTACACTCTGAAGAGACTCTTCCTATACACATTGTTCCTCTCCACGCCTCCCACTATCTGTCCCTCACTTTCTTCTTTTTCTTTCTCTCTTTCCCTCTCTCTTTCTCCCTCCCTCCTGTTTTTTAGTGACATCCCCACAGCTGCCCCTTCTATTGCTGAGTCCAACATCACACTCTCTCCCTCCTCCCCCTTTCTTTCTCCCTCCTCTCTAGAGATGAATAGAACAGAGCGATAGACAGCCTGCACCCCCCCTCCTCCACTCCCTCCTCCCCCTCCTAGAGGCAGGGAGATGGCTTTGACTCCCCCATTCTCCCCATTGACTCCCCCCTCGTGGCGTTTGAACCTGAGCAGCCTGACTCCCCTCCCTCCCCCACCCCTTCCCCTATACAGCAGAGGCCTATAGACAGTCCTATACATCCTCCATAGCCATAGGCCACTCACACACACACACACCCCAGACAGAACACACAACAACACACACCCTGCAAACAGCCACCAGCAGAACAAAGCTCTTCCTCCTGCCGCGCTTCCACCCCCCCGCCCCAGCCGGTCCCCCCAGGGATCTGAACCTCCAACCTGTTTGACTGTGGTCACTGGGGAGGTCTGGGTTCTAGGTGGTGGGGGTTGAGTTGGGGTCCTAGGTGGAGTCCTAGGTGGTTGAGTTGGAGTCCTAGGTGGTTGAGTTGGAGTCCTAGGTGGTTGAGTTGAGGTTCTAAGTGGTTGAGTTGGGGTTCTAAGTGGTTGAGTTGAGGTTCTAAGTGGTTGAGTTGGGGTTCTAGGTGGTTGAGTTGGGGTTCTAAGTGGTTGAGTTGGGGTTGTGGTCATGGTGGAGTGTGGTGAGAGTCTGATACATCCTCTACAGAGACCATGATGCTCCCACCCTCCCCCAACCCTCCCCTCCCACCCCACCAGGATGGTCACAATCTCCCGCCAAGACCATGTGACTGCCTCATTCAGCAGGAGGGGCAGGTGGGTGACGTGGAGAGGAGGGGTGGTGGGTTCCAGGGAAGCTGTGGTGGTAGTAGGAGTAGTGGGTACCACAGTAGTAGTAGCAGTAGTGGGTGCCACAGTAGTAGTAGTAGTAGTAGTAGTAGGTACCACAGTAGTAGTAGCAGTAGTAGGAGTAGTGGGTACCACAGTAGTAGTAGCAATAGTAGCGGTAGCAAGAGTAGTGAGTACCACAGCAGTAGCAGTAGTAGCAGTAGTAGGAGTAGTGGGTACCACAGCAGTAGCAGTAGTAGCAGTAGTAGGACTAGTGGGTACCACAGCAGTAGCAGTAGTAGCAGTAGTAGGAGTAGTGGGTACCGCAGTAGTAGTAGCAGAAGTAGTGGTAGCAGGAGTAGTAGGGGTAGGTTGAGGTTCAGAGTCTCCAGGGGGGCCATCGGGTTTGGCAACAGGTGAGCAGTACTCCTCATGCTCCAGCCCCACAATTGGTCGGCCGGCCAGGGAGGGAGGCGTGGCACAGGTAACACTCTCATCGTCCGGGGTGATGATTATTCCATCCCTCGTGTACACGTTAAAACCCTGATCATCCAGGTGTTCCTTCAGGTAACTCACCTTCAAAAACAATACCATTTTATTAACCGACCTTCAAATAAACACACCTCAAAGTCAAAAAGTCACCATTATTAGTCAGTTGTACAACCGAATGCCTTCAACCGAAATGTGTCTTCCGCATTTAACCCAACCCCTCTGAATCAGAGAGGGCTGCCTTAATCGACATCCACGTCTTCGGCGCCCGGGGAACAGTGGGTTAACTGCCTTGTTTAGGGGCAGAACAACAGATTTTTTTTCCTTGTCAGCTTGGGGATTCGAACTTGCAACCCTCCGGTTACAAGTCCAACACTCTAACCACTAGGCTACCTGCCGCGCGTGAGGCTACCTGCCACCTAGAGAATGCACATTGTTCTGGACTAGACAAGAGAACATACCTTACAGGATTGTAGACTAGAGAATGCACCTTACAGAGTTCTAGACTAGACAAGAGAACATACCTTACAGGGTTCTAGACTAGAGAATGCACCTTACATTGTTCTGGACTAGACAAGAGAACATACCTTACAGAGTTCTAGACTAGAGAATGCACCTTACATTGTTCTGGACTAGACAAGAGAACATACCTTACAGAGTTCTAGACTAGACAAGAGAACATACCTTACAGGGTTCTAGACTAGAGAATGCACCTTACATTGTTCTGGACTAGACAAGAGAACATACCTTACAGAGTGCTAGACTAGAGAATGCACCTTACATTGTTCTGGACTAGACAAGAGAACATACCTTACAGGGTTCTAGACTAGAGAATGCGCCTTACATTGTTCTGGACTAGACAAGAGAACATACCATACAGAGTTCTAGACTAGAGAATGCGCCTTACATTGTTCTGGACTAGACAAGAGAACATACCTTACAGGGTTCTAGACTAGAGAATGCGCCTTACATTGGTATGTTCTCTTGTCTAGTCCAGAACATACAGAGTTCTAGACTAGAGAATGCACCTTACAGAGTTCTAGACTAGACAAGAGAACATACCTTAAAGGGTTCTAGACTAGAGAATGCACCTTACATTGTTCTAGACTAGACAAGAGAACATACCTTACAGGGTTCTAGACTAGAGAATGCACCTTACATTGTTCTGGACTAGACAAGAGAACATACCTTACAGTTCTAGACTAGACAAGAGAACATACCTTACAGGGTTCTAGACTAGAGAATGCACCTTACATTGTTCTGGACTAGACAAGAGAACATACCTTACAGGGTTCTAGACTAGACAAGAGAACATACCTTACAGGGTTCTAGACTAGAGAATGCACCTTACATTGTTCTGGACTAGACAAGAGAACATACCTTGCAGAGTTCTAGACTAGAGAACATACCTTACAGAGTTCTAGACTAGAGAATGCACCTTACATTGTTCTGGACTAGACAAGAGAACATACCTTACAGAGTTCTAGACTAGACAAGAGAACATACCTTACAGGGTTCTAGACTAGAGAATGCACCTTACAGGGTTCTAGACTAGACAAGAGAACATACCTTACAGGGTTCTAGACTAGAGAATGCACCTTACATTGTTCTGGACTAGACAAGAGAACATACCTTACAGAGTTCTAGACTAGAGAATGCACCTTACAGAGTTCTAGACTAGAGAATGCACCTTACATTGTTCTGGACTAGACAAGAGAACATACCTTACAGAGTTCTAGACTAGAGAATGCACCTTACATTGTTCTGGACTAGACAAGAGAACATACCTTACAGAGTTCTAGACTAGACAAGAGAACATACCTTACAGGGTTCTAGACTAGAGAATGCACCTTACATTGTTCTGGACTAGACAAGAGAACATACCTTACAGAGTTCTAGACTAGAGAATGCACCTTACAGAGTTCTAGACTAGAGAATGCACCTTACATTGTTCTGGACTAGACAAGAGAACATACCTTACAGAGTTCTAGACTAGAGAATGCACCTTACATTGTTCTGGACTAGAGAATGCACATGACATTGTTCAAGACTAGAATAGAGAACATACCTTAAAGGGTTCTAGACTAGAATAGAGAACATAGCTTACAGGGCTCTAGACTAGAACATAGAACATACCTTAAAAGGTTCTAGACTAGACAAGAGAACACACCTTACAGGGTACTAGACTAGAATAGAGAACATACCTTACTGGCTTCTAGACTAGAATAGAGAACATACCTTACAGGGCTCTAAACTAGGCTAGACAACATACCTTACAGGGCTCTAAACTAGGCTAGAGAACATACCTTACAGGGTCTAGACTAGAGAACTTACCTTACATGGTTCTAGCGACTAGAGAACATGCTTTACAGTGATCTAGATTAGCGAATGTACCTTACATGGTTCTAGACTAGAGAACACACCTTATAGGGTTCTAGACTAGATAACATACCGTACAGCGTTCTTGACTACAGAACGTACCTTACAGGGTTCTGGACTACAGAACAGAGAACATACCTTATAGGGTTCTAGACTAGAGAATTAACTTTACAGGATTTTAGACTAGAGAATGTACCTTACATGCTTCTAGACTAGAGAACATACCTTACAGGGTTCTAGACTATAGAACGTACCTTACAGGGTTCTAGGCTAGAGAACATACCTTACAGGGTTCTAGTGACAAGAGAATGTACCTTAAAAGGTTCTAGACTAACTAACATTTCTTACAGGGTTCTAGACTAGAACAGAGAACATACCTTATAGGGTTCTAGACTAGAGAATTAACCTTACAAGGTTCTAGACTAGAGAACATACCTTACAGGGTTCTAGACTGTAGAATGTACCTTACAGGGTTCTAGACTAGAGAACATACCTTACAGGGTTCTAGACTAGAGGACATACCTTACAGGGTTCTAGCGATAAGATAATGTACCTTAAAAGGTTCTAGACTAACTAACATTTCTTACAGGGTTCTAGACTAGAATAGAGAACATACCTTACAGGGTTCTAGACTATAGAACGTACCTTACAAGGTTCTAGACTAGAGAACATACCTTACAGGGTTCTAGCGACAAGATAATGTTCCTTACATGGTTCTAGAGACAAGACAATGTACCTTACATGGTTCTAGACCAGACAACATTCCTTACAGTGTTCTAGACTACAGAACAAACCTTACAGGGTTATAGACTAGACTAGAAACATTCCTTACATGGTTCTAGACTAGGGAACATACCTTACAGGGTTCTAGACTAGAGAACATACTTTACAGGGTTCTATACTAGAGAACATACCTTACAGGGTTATATACTAGACTAGAGAATGTACCTTACAGAAGCAGGCCCAGGGGTTCTGCGAAAGGTAGGTGTAGGGAACGTCAGGTTTGGCTGAGAACCACTGGTCAGGCATGTTCCTGATGCGGTTCTGCTCTAGAACGAGGGTTTCGATGGCCGGGAGAGAGCGAAACATCAGAGGGGGCAGAACAGAGATATGGTTCTGAGAAAGTTCCAGAATCTAGAACAAACAACAACAGGGGTATTAATTTACTTACTAACTAACTAGTTAACTAACTAGCTACAGTTGAAGTCAGAAGTTTACATACACTTAGGTTGGAGTCATTAAAACTAATTTTTCAACCACTCCACAAATTTCTTGTTAACAAACTATAGTTTGGGCAAGTCAATTAGGACTTGTTAGGACTACTTGTGCATGACACAAGTAGTTTTTCCAACAATTGTATACAGACATTATTTCACTTATAATTCACTGTATCACAATTCCAATGGGTCAGAAGTTTACATACACTAAGTTGACTGTGCCTTTAAACAGCTTGGAAAATTCCAGAAAATTTCAATGGCTTATAAGCTTCTGATAGGCTAATTGACATCATTTGAGTCAATTGGAGGTGCATCTGTTGATGTATTTCAAGGCCTACCGTCAAACTCAGTGCCTCTTTGCTTGACATCATGGGAAAATCAAAAGAAACCAGACCTCCACAAGTCTGGTTCATCCTTGGGTGAAATTTCCAAACGCCTAAAGATACCACGTTCATCTGTACAAACAATAGTACGCAAGTATAAACACCATGAGACCACACAGCTGTCTTACCGCTCAGGAAGGAGACGCGTTCTGTCTCCTAGAGATGAACGTACTTTGATGCAAAAAGCGCAAATCAATCCCAGAACAACAGCAAAGGACCTTGTGCTGGAGGAAACAGGTACAAAAGTATCTATATCCACAGTAAAATGAGTCCTATATCGACATAACCTGAAAGTCCCCACAGCAAGAAAGAAGCCACTGCTCCAAAACTGCCATAAAAAAGCCAGATTACGGTTTGCAACTGCACATGGGGACAAAGAGAACTGTCCTCTGGTCTGATGAAACAAAAGTAGAACTGTTTGGCCATAATGACCATCGATATGTTTGGAGGAAAAAGGGGGAGGCTTGCAAGCCTGAAGAACACCATCCCAACTGTGAAGCACGGGGGTGGCAGCATCATGTTGTGGGGGTGCTTTGCTGCAGGAGGGACTGGTGCACTTCACAAAATACATGGCATCATGAGGTAGGAAAATTATGTGGATATATTGAAGCAACATCTCTAGACATTAGTCAGGAAGTTAAAGCTTGGTTGCAAATGGGTCTTCCGAATGGACAATGACCCCAAGCATACTTCCAAAGTGGCTTAAGGACAACAAAGTCAAGGTATTGGAGTGGCCATCACCAAGCCCTGACCTCAATCCTACAGAACATTTGTGGGCAGAACTGAAAAAGCATTTGCGAGCAAGGAGGCCTACAAACCTGACTCAGTTACACCAGCTCTGTCAGGAGGAATGGGCCAAAATTCACCCAACTTATTGTGGGAAGCTTGTGGAAGGCTACCAAAAACATTTGACCCAAGTTAAACAACTTAAAGGCAATGCTACCAAATACTAATTGAGTGTATGTAAACTTCTGACCCACTGGGAATGTGATGAAAGAAATAAAATATGAAATAAATCATTCTCTCTACTATAATTCTGACATTTCACATTCTTAAAATAAAGTGGTGATGCTAGGGATTTGTTACTAGGATTAAATGTCAGGAATTGTGAAAAAACTGAGTTTAAATGTATTTGGCTAAGGTGTACGTAAACTTCCGACCTCAATTCTAACTTACTGACTAGCTGACTAATTAGCTAATTAACTAACTAACTGACTAGCTAGATACCTAGCTAATTAATTAGCTAGTCAGTCAGTTATCTAGTCAGTCATTTAGATACCTAGCTAATTAATTAAATGACTGACTAGATAACTGACTGACTAGCTAACTAACTATCAAACTGACAAACTAACTAGATAACTAAATAACTAACTGACTAGCTAACTAACTAGCTAGCTAACTCACTGACTAGCTAACTAACCAACTGACTGGCTGACTAGCTAACTAAGAAATGGACTGACTATTTAACTAACTAGCTAATCAGGTAACCAAACAATTAACCAATAAACAGATCAACTAGTTAACTAAGTGGCGTACTGACCTGTAGGAGTCTAAGCCCAGAGAAGGACAGGTCGTCTAGTGTCTCCAGGACGTTCTGGTCCAGATAGAGTTCTAGCAGGCCCGGAGTGGCCCTGAAGGAGTGAGGGGGCAGGGTTCTAATGCGGTTCCCTACCAGGCGTAGAACCCCCAGGGTGGGGAGAACCGGGCCGGGGGACAGGGGAACCTCTGGAACCGCGTTGTGGCTCAGATCTATCTCATAGAGCTCTGGGAAGTGACTATAGGAGGACCAGGTTAGACTGGAGAACTGGTTCTGGGCGAAGATCAGTACCTAGAACACAGGAGAGATGATGATGATAATGTAGTAGAGTAGAAGAGAGTTTTTATTATATTTTTTAACCTTTATTTTCACAGGGAAGACATATTTAGACCTAGATCTCTTTTTACAAATATGCCCTGCATATACAACACAAATACACCCTGTATATACAATAGAAATACACCTGTATATACAATAGAAATACACCCTCTATATACAACAAAAATATGCCCTTCATGTACAACACAAATACACCCTGTATATACAATATAAATACACCTGTACATACAACACTAATACACCCTGTATATACAATATAAATACAACCTGTATATACAATATAAAATACACCCTGTATATACAATATAAATACACCCTGTATATACAATATAAATACACCCTGTATATACAATATAAATACACCCTGTATATACAATATAAATACACCCTGTATATACAATATAAATACACCCTGTATATACAATATAAATACACCCTGTATATACAATATAAATACACCTGTACAGAGTCAATGTGGAGGCTATATACAGGGGGTACCGGTACAGAGTCAGTGTGGAGGTTATATACAGGGGGTACCGGTACAGAGTCAATGTGGAGGCTATATACAGGGGTACTGGTACAGAGTCAGTGTGGAGGTTATATACAGGGGGTACCAGTACAGAGTCAATGTGGAGGCTATATACAGGGGTACCAGTACAGCGTCAATGTGGAGGCTATATACAGGGTTACTGCACCGAGTCAATGTGGAGGCTATATACAGGGGTTACCGGTACAGAGTCAATGTGGAGGTTATATACAGGGGGTACCGGTACAGAGTCAATGTGGAGACTATATACAGGGGGTACCGGTACAGAGTCAATGTGGAGGCTATATTGGTACAGATTCAATGTGGAGACTATATACAGGGGGTACCGGTACAGAGTCAATGTGGAGGCTATATTGGTACAGATTCAATGTGGAGACTATATACAGGGGGGTACCGGTACAGTGTCAATGTGTAGACTATATACAGGGGGTACCGGTACAGAGTCAATGTGTGGGGGCACCTGTTAGTTGAGGTAATATGTACATGTAGGTAGAGTTATTAAAGTGACTATGCATAGATGCCACATCTGACGAGCGTCAGAGCCGGTGTAGTACGATTCGATCTTAGTCCTGTATTGAAGCTTTGCCTATTTGATAGTTTGTCGGAGTGCATAGCAGGATTTCTTATAAGCTTCTGGGTTAGAGTCCCACTCCTTGAAAGCGGAAGCTCTACCCTTCAGCTCAGTGCAGATGTTGCCTGTAATCCATGGCTTCTGGTTGGGGTATGTACGTATGCTCACTGTAGGGACGACGTCATCGATGCACTTATTGATGAAGCCAATGACGTATGCGATGTTCTCCTTAATGCCATCGGAGGAATCCCAGAACATATTCCAGTCTGTGCTGCAAAACAGTCCTGTAGTTTAGCATCTGCTTCATCTGACCACTTCTTTATTGATCTAGTCACTGGTGCTTCCTTGTTTTATTTGTGCTTGTAAGCAGGAATCAGGAGGATAGAATTATGGTCAGATTTACCAAATGGAGGGAGAGCTTTGTATGCGTCTCTGTGTGTGGAGTATAGGTGGTTCAGAGTTTTTTTCCCCCTCTGGTTGCACATTTAACATGCTGATGGAAATTTGGTAATACGGATTTAAGTTTCCCTGCATTAAAGTCCCAGGCTACTAGGAGCGCCGCCTCATTGTCAACATCATGACTAACTCAGTGCGTGTGACAGTTACAAGCATTACAAAAGACGGCACCCTGGACTCTGTCCTAGACAATGGCTGGGGGGCGGCCTGGACTCTGTCCTAGACAATGGCTGGGGCTGGACTCTGTCCTAGACATCCCTGGTGAGCGTTTGCTTATGGCGGAATACAGCTCATTCAATGCTGTCTTAGTGCTAGCCTCAGTCTGTGGTGGTATGTAAATAGCTACGAAAAATACGGATGAAAACTCTAGCTTTGAGGACAATACAGTGCCACGGACACGGCCCACTACCAAAACCTGCGGGCTCTCCTTCTCCGCAGCCAACGTGAGTAAAACACTTAGGTGTTAACCCTCGCAAGGCTGCTGGCCCAGATGGCATCCCTGGCCGTGTCCTCAGAGCATGCGCAGACCAACTGGCTGGTGTGTTTACGGACACATTTAATCATCCTTATCCCAGTCTGCTTAATCAATGCTTCAAGAGGGTCACCATTGTTCCTGTTCCCAAGAAATCTAAGGTAACTGAGCTAAAATATCGCCCAGTAGCAATCACTTCCGTCATCATGAAGTGCTTTGAGAGACTAGTCAAGGATCACATCACCTCCACCCTACCTGACACGCTAGACCCACTCCAATTTGCTTACCGTCCCAATAGGTCCACAGACGACCCAATCGCAATCACACTGCATACTGCCCTAACCCATCTGGACAAGAGGAATACCTGTGTAAGAATGCTGTTCATCGACTACAGCTCAGCATTTAACACCATAGTATCCTCCAAACTCGTCATTAAGCAAAAGACCCTAGGTCTCGACCCAGCCCTGTGCAACTGAGTCCTGGACTTCCTGACGGGTTGGCCCCAGGTGGTGAGGGTAAGAAACAACATCTCAACACCCGGGGCCCCACAAGGGTTCTCAGCCCTCTCCTGTACTCCCTGTTCACCCATGACTGTGTGGCCATGCACGCCTGCAACTCAATCATCAAGTTTGCAGACGACACTACAGTGGTAGGCTTGATTACCAACAACGACGAGACGGCCTACAGGGAGGAGGTGAGGGCCCTCGGAGTGTGGTGTCAGGAAAATAACCTCTCACTCAATGTCAGCAAAACAAAGGAGATGATCGTGGACTTCAGGAAACAGCAGAGGGAGCACCCCCCTATCCACATCGAGGGGACAGCAGTGGAGAAGGTGGAAAGTTTTAAGTTCCTCGGCGTACACATCACGGACAAACTGAAATGGTCCACCCACACAGACAGCATGGTAAAGAAGGTGCAACAGTGCCTCTTCAACCTCAGGAGGGTGAAGAAATTTGGTTTGTTACCAAAAACACACACAAACTTCTACAAATGCACAATCGAGAGCATCCTGTCGGGCTGTATCACCGCCTGGTACAGCAACTGCTCCGCCCACAACCGCAAGGCTCTCCAGAGGGTAGTGAGGTCCGCACAACGCATCACCGGGGGTAAACTACCTGTCCTCCAGGACACCTACACCACCCTATGTCACAGGAAGGCCAAAAAGATCATCAAGGACAACAACCACCCGAGCCACTGCCTGTTCACCCCGCTATCATCCAGAAGGCGAGGTCAGTACAGGTGCATCAAAGCTGGGACCGAGAGACTGAAAAACAGCTTCTATCTCAAGGCCATCAGACTGTTAAACAGCCATCACTAACATTGAGTGGCTGCTGCCAACATACTGACTCAAATCTCTAGCCACTTTAAATCATGGAAAATTGAATGTAACAAATGTATCACTAGTTACTTTAACTTCTTTGGGAGCAGCGCACGAGGTGATCGTTTTGGAGAGCCTGGCGCGCCCAAAGTAAAATGCCTCCCATTCAGGCCCAGAAAATAGGATATGCACATATTTAGTACCATAAGAAGTTAACGACCATTCCACAGGTGCATGTCATTAATTGTTCATGGTTCATTGAACAAGCAAGGGAAACAGTGTTTAAACCCTTTACAATGAAGATCTGTGAAGTTATTTGGATTTTTACGAATTATGTTTGAAAGACAGGGTCCTGAAAATGGGACGTTATATGAGCCAGGTGATGTCGCGGCCTGGAAAGAGGAAGGAGAGGTTCTGGAAAGAGGAGGAGAGGTTCTGGAAAGAGGAGGAGAGGTTCTGGAAAGAGGAGGAGAGGTTCTGGAAAGAGGAGGAGAGGTTCTGGAAAGAGGAAAGAGGCATGAGTGAGTGTGATGCAAATGGAGGAGAGAGTTAGAGAAAGATAACAAGGAGCCAAATTCAGAAAGTCATTTATGTCGGAGTATCGTTGGAGAAAGAGCACGTGCTAGTTCTGGAAGAGGTTTGTTCCATACCACCGACTGACTGCCATTTGGCCCTTGGGATTGCCATGAGTTCAATCGTTGGTGCTAGCTACCTGTCGGAGAGATGCCTGCTAGCTACCAGTCAGAGTGATGCCAGCTAGCTACCCGCCGGAGTGATGCCAGCTAGCTACCCGCCGGAGTGATGCCAGCTAGCTACCCGCCGGAGTGATGCCAGCTAGCTACCCGCCGGAGTGATGCCAGCTAGCTACCCGCCAGAGTGATGCTTGCTGTGTTCCGCCGGATGGACATCAAATAATTGTTACCAACATCAAAAGAGAGCTGTGAATTGAAGTGTTTTAGTTATAAACGTTTCCAGTGAAGTGACTTTCTGTTTACATCCTGAAAGAAGAAGACATCTGAAGTTGTAGACTTTTTCAGTTGTTTGACATTACATAGCAGGGCACGGATAAGAAGGGACACTTAATAATTAGCATTTAGGCCTAATTAGCCATTCAAACGGGAAGAAAATGACTGTGACAACGTTGCAGACTACTTGTTTTATTTGAGTCCCTGACAGCTCTCATACAGACTCCATGAACACAGTAACAGGTATCATTATTTTTGCTTGTTATTGGGATATCTGAAATAAATGCTGTAAGGACTGCTAGGTTGGGTTGCTATGTTTTCATTGGTTGTCTTCAAGCTAGGCTACACATGAGGTAGGTTACAGTAGGCTTTTCTGTGAACTGTGAAATTGTGCCTGTTGTGTTGTTGCCTAAAACTGACAATGTATTTTCATTATTTTCAAGCAGAACTGTCTTGTCATTACCACTGCCTTGGGGTAGGGGGCCTAACTTGTCTTAGGTATAGGGGTGTATGTTTACTCCAATGTGTAACTCCGTGTTGTTGTATGTGTCGCACTGCTTTGCTTTATCTTGGCCAGTACGCAATTGTAAATGAGAACTTGTTCTCAACTGGCCTACCTGGTTAAATAAAGGTGATATATATATATATACAGTGGGGCAAAAAAGTATTTAGTCAGCCACCAATTGTGCAAGTTCTCTCACTTAAAAAGATGAGAGAGGCCTGTAATTGTCATCATAGGTACACTTCGACTATGACAGACAAAATGAGGAAAAAAAATCACATTGTAGGATTTTTAATGAATTTATTTGCAAATTATGGTGGAAAATAAGTATTTGGTCACATACAAACAAGCAAGATTTCTGGCTCTCACAGACCTGTAACTTCTTCTTTAAGAGGCTCTTCTGTCCTCCACTCGTTACCTGTATTAATGGCACCTGTTTGAACTTGTTATCAGTATAAAAGACACCTGTCCACAAACAGTCACACTCCAAACTCCACTATGGCCAAGACCAAAGAGCTGTCAAAGCACACCAGAAACAAAATTGTAGACCTGCACCAGGTTGGGAAGACTGAATCTGCAATAGGTAAGCAGCTTGGTTTGAAGAAATCAACTGTGGGAGCAATTATTAGGAAATGGAAGACATACAAGACCACTGATAATCTTCCTCGATCTGGGGCTCCACGCAAGATCTCACCCGTGGGGTCAAAATGATCACAAGAACGGTGAGCAAAAATCCCAGAACCACAGGGGGACCTAGTGAATGACCTGCAGAGAGCTGGGACCAAAGTAACAAAGCCTACCATCAGTAACACACTACGCCGCCAGGGACTCAAATCCTGCAGTGCCAGACGTGTCCCCTGCTTAAGCCAGTACATGTTCAGGCCCGTCTAAAGTTTGCTAGAGAGCATTTGGATGATCCAGATGAGGATTGGGAGAATGTCAGATGAAACCAAAATATAACTTTTTGGTAAAAACTCAACTCAACGTGTTTGGAGGACAAAGAATGCTGAGTTGCATCCAAAGAACACCATACCTACTGTGAAGCATGGGGGTGGAAACATCATGCTTTGAGGCTGTTTTTCTGCAAAGGGACCAGGATGACTGATCCGTGTAAAGGAAAGAATGAATGGGGCCATGTATCGTGAGATTTTCAGTGAAAACCTCCTTCCATCAGCAAGGGCATTGAAGATGAAACGTGGCTGGGTCTTTCAGCATGACAATGATCCCAAACACACCGCCCGGGCAACGAAGGAGTGGCTTCGTAAGAAGCATTTCAAGGTCCTGGAGTGGCCTAGCCAGTCTCCAGATCTCAACCCCATAGAAAATCTTTGGAGGGAGTTGAAAGTCCGTGTTGCCCAGCGACAGCCCCAAAACATCACTGCTCTAGTGGAGATCTGCATGGAGGAATGGGCCAAAATACCAGCAACAGTGTGTGAAAACCTTGTGAAGACTTACAGAAAACGTTTGACCTCTGTCATTGCCAACAAAGGGTATATAACAAAGTATTGAGATAAGTATTTGGTCAATAACAAAAGTTTATTTTCCACCATAATTTGCAAATAAATAAATTAAAAATCCTACAATGGGATTTTCTGGATTTCTTTTTCTCATTTCGTCTGTCATAGTTGAAGTGTACCTATGATGAAAATTACAGGCCTCTCTCATCTTTTTAAGTTGGAGAACTTGCACAATTGGTGGCTGACTAAATACTTTTTTGCCCCACTGTACATATAATAGCCTACCTGGTTAAATAAACGTGATATATATATATATACTAGCCTACCTGGTTAAATAAACGTGATATATATATTTTTTTTAAGTATTTCGGGTGGATGATCTATGCTATTAACCGTACACTTTGAAGGGCTGTATACAGTGAGTTATTCTGAACTTTTCACCCCCTACAATTAGGAAAGGTGCCACTACTACTAAGTACTGTGATGAGGCTAAATGTGTTGGGCAACAGAGACACAGCTCTGGATGTTACTCAAACTCTCAAGACTGATCTGAGAAAACCCCCACAAAAACAGCTATTTCCTGCCTCTTACTAACTTAAAATCTTAGCTTCCATTCTACACTACTTGGAGAGGAAAGAGGAGAGAGAGTATTGTCCTGAACTTTCTTTTACAATCATTGGACTGAGAACCTATTCAGCGGTCCAGACAACTTCTGAAATCTTGGTTAAAGCCAGAACAACTATTGAGTTTAGGTGAGTTTAGTTGACTTTCATTTAGTTGTTATAGAGATGTATAGTAGTACCTTGGTCGTCGTGTCGATGCTGGCGGGGACGTCACTAAGGTTGGTTGCCGTGCAGTTGACCCGGGGGCGGTGGTCCTTGTCACGGTCACTATGGCAACCAGTCATGGCATTGGAGCGGTGAAAGATGGGGAGGAAGAGGAGGAGGAAGACGAGTGTCATGCTGACGGACTGAAACACCTAGAGGAGGAACATGTGAGAGAATCACTAAGGCACCATATGTAGTGCCCTACATTTGACCAGGGCCCATAGTGGCTATATATACTGTATACTCACTGTAAAATACACAGTCAATATATAGGGAATAGGGGGTCATTTGGGACACACTTCATGTTGATTGTGTTTCTACCATATCATCATGTTATACAGCATTTATAATAGAGATTAATGTGTTTCTACCATATCATCATGTTATACAGCATTTATAATAGAGATTGATGTGTTTCTACCATATCATGTTATACAGCATTTATAATAGAGATTGATGTGTTTCTACCATATCATCATGTTATACAGCATTTATAATAGAGATTAATGTGTTTCTACCATATCATCATGTTATACAGCATTTATAATAGAGATTAATGTGTTTCTACCATATCATCATGTTATACAGCATTTATAATAGAGATTGATGTGTTTCTACCATATCATCATGTTATACAGCATTTATAATAGAGATTGATGTGTTTCTACCATATCATCATGTTATACAGCATTTATAATAGAGATTAATGTGTTTCTACCATATCATCATGTTATACAGCATTTATAATAGAGATTAATGTGTTTCTACCATATCATCATGTTATACAGCATTTATAATAGAGATTAATGTGTTTCTACCATATCATCATGTTATACAGCATTTATAATAGAGATTAATGTGTTTCTACCATATCATCATGTTATACAGCATTTATAATAGAGATGAATGTGTTTCTACCATATCATCATGTTATACAGCATTTATAATAGAGATTGATGTGTTTCTACCATATCATCATGTTATACAGCATTTATAATAGAGATTGATGTGTTTCTACCATATCATCATGTTATACAGCATTTATAATAGAGATTAATGTGTTTCTACCATATCATCATGTTATACAGCATTTATAATAGAGATTGATGTGTTTCTACCATATCATCATGTTATACAGCATTTATAATAGAGATTGATGTGTTTCTACCATATCATCATGTTATACAGCATTTATAATAGAGATTGATGTGTTTCTACCATATCATCATGTTATACAGCATTTATAATAGAGATTGATGTGTTTCTACCATATCATCATGTTATACAGCATTTATAATAGAGATTAATGTGTTTCTACCATATCATCATGTTATACAGCATTTATAATAGAGATTAATGTGTTTCTACCATATCATCATGTTATACAGCATTTATAATAGAGATTAATGTGTTTCTACCATATCATCATGTTATACAGCATTTATAATAGAGATGAATGTGTTTCTACCATATCATCATGTTATACAGCACTTATAATAGAGATTGATGTGTTTCTACCATATCATCATGTTATACAGCATTTATAATAGAGATTGATGTGTTTCTACCATATCATCATGTTATACAGCATTTATAATAGAGATTGATGTGTTTCTACCATATCATCATGTTATACAGCATTTATAATAGAGATTAATGTGTTTCTACCATATCATCATGTTATACAGATATATATAACTACCTCATCCCCTACCGTATGTATTTATTTATCTTGTTCCTTTGCACCCTAGTTTTTCTACATTGCACATTCATCTACTGCACATTTTTACCATTCCAGTGTTAAATTGCTATATTGTAATTACTCTGCCACCATGGCCTATTTATTGTCTTACCTTCCTTATCTTACCTCATTTGCACTCTTTGTACATAGATTTGTTTTTTTTTCTACTGTATTATTGACTGTATGTTTGTTTTACTCCATGTGTAACTCTGTGGTGTTGTATGTGTTGAACTGCTTTGCTTTATCTTGGCCAGGTCGCAGTTGTAAATGAGAACTTGTTCTCAACTGGCCTCCCTGTATTATGACATCATATAGAACTACCTGGTTAAATAAAGGGGAAATAAAAAAATAATAAAAATAAATAAAAAAATACAGCATATATAATAGATTTATGTGTTTCTACCAGTTTATTATAACAGAGAATAATGTTTTTCTACCACATTACCAGGTCATTATAACGGAGAATAATGTGTTTCTACCATATTACCAGGTCATTTATAACAGAGATTAATGTGTTTCTACCATATTACCAGATTATTATAACAGAGATTATTGTGTTTCTACCATATTACCAGATTATTATAACAGAGATTATTGTATTTCTACCATGTTACCAGGTCATTTATAACAGAGATGAATGTGTTTCTACAATATTACCAGGTCATTTATAACGGAGATTAATGTGTTTCTACCATATTGCCAGGTTATTATAAAAGAGATTAATGTGTTTCTACTATATTACCAGGTAATTATAACAGAGATTAATGTGTTTCTAACATATTACCAGGTTATTTATAACAGAGATTAATGTGTTTCTACCATATTGCCAGGTCATGTATAACAGAGATTAATGTGTTTCTACCATATTGCCAGGTTATTATAACACAGATTAATGTGCCTCTACCATATTACCAGGTAATTATAACAGAGATGAATGTGTTTCTGCCATTTTACCAGGTTATTATAACAGAGATTAATGTGTTTCTACCATATCACCAGGTCATTTATAACAGACAATGTGTTTCTACTATAGTACCAGGTTATTATACCAGAGGTTAATGTGTTTCTACTATATTACCAGGTTATTATAACAGAGATGAATGTGTTTCTACCATATTACCATGTTATTATAACAGAGATGAATGAGTTTCTGCCATATTACCAGGTCATTTATAACAGAGATTAATGTGTTTCTACTATATTACCATGTTATTATAACAGAGATGAATGTGTTTCTACCATATTACCATGTTATTATAACAGAGATGAATGAGTTTCTGCCATGTTACCAGGTCATTTATAACAGAGATTAATGTGTTTCTACTATATTACCAGGTTATTATAACAGAGATTAATGTTTCTGCCATATCATCAGGTTATTATAACAGAGATTAATGTGTTTCTGCAATATTACCAGTTCATTTATAATTGAGATTTACCGTGTTGCTCCTCCCTAGTCTTCAATCTCCAGCTGGTCCAGAGTCTGACTCAAACACTATCGTTGGCTGGAGATATACCCTACTGTGTGTGTGTGTTTATGTGTGTGTGCTGTGGTGTGTTCTGTGTGTGTGTGTGTGTGTGTATGCATGCATGTGTGTGTGTTCTGTGTGTGTGTGTGTGTGTGTGTGTGTATGCGTGTATGCGTGTGTATGCGTGTGTGTGTCCAGAGTTCATTGGTCTCTCTATGATTGATAGACAGGAAGAGATATGTCTGAGAGGAAAGCTGCCAGACAGCTGATTGGATATAGACTTCAAGTCGCTCTAAAAACACTTTTATGCCTTGTCACACTAGTATCATTACACACACACACACACACACACACACACACACACACACACACACACACACACACACACACACGACACACACGACACACACACACCACATACACATTTAATGCCGTGCCCACACACTGTCCCTAACCATAACACAAGGCAGGTAGGGGCGGCAAGATCAAATCCCCGAGCTGACAAAGTAAAAATCTGTCGTTCTGCCCCTGAACAAGGCAGTCAACCCACTGTTCCACCGGTAAGCCGTCATTGTAAATAAGAATTTGTTCTTAACTGACTTGCCTAGTTAAATAAAGGTAAAAAATAAATAAAAAACACACTGTCCCTAACCATAACACACTGTCCCTAACCATAACACACTGTCTTAACTATAACATACTGTTCTTAACCATAACATAAATAGAAACATACTGTCTCTTAATTATAACATACTGTTCCTAATAGTAATATACTGTCTTTAATAGAAATACATTGTTCTTTAACTATAATACTGTCTCTTAAATTATAACATACTGTCTTTAAATTATAATACATCCTTAAATTATTACATACTGTTCCCAATTATAATACTGTCTCTAACTATAACACATACTGTCTCTAAACTATACATACTGTTTTAATTCTAAATACTGTCTTTAAATCATAATATTACTGTCTTAAATTATAATATTACATTGTCTCTTAAATTATAATATACTGTTCTTAAATTATAATACTGTCTCTAATTATAACATACTGTTCTTAAATTATAACATACATTGTTCTTAAATTATAACATACATTGTTCTTAATTCTAAATATTACTGTTCTTAAATTATAACACATTGTCTCTTAAATTATAACATATACTGTTCTCTTAAATTATAACATACTGTTCTTAAATTATAACATACATTGTTCTTAAATTATAATACATTGTCTCTAATTATAACATACTGTTCTAATTATAACATACTGTCTCTTAATAGAAATATACATGTTCTTAAATTATAATACATTACTGTTCTCTAATTAATAACATACTGTTCTTAATAGAATATATGTTCTTAAATTATAACATAACATTACTGTCCTATAGAATACATACATTGTCTTAAATTATAACATACTGTCTCTTAAATTATAACATACTGTCTCTAAATTATAACATACTGTCTCTTAAATTATAACATACTGTTCTTAAATTATAATACATTGTTCTTAATTATAATATTACTGTCTTTAATAGTAATATTACTGTCTCTTAAATTATAACACATTGTTCTAATTATAATATTACATTGTCTCTTAATAGTAATACATTGTCTCTTAAATTATAATATTACTGTTTTTAAATTATAATATACTGTTCTTAAATTATAATACATTGTTTCTTAATTATAATACATACTGTCTTTAAATTATAATATTACTGTTCTTAAATCTATAATATTACTGTTTCTAAATTATAACATACTGTTCTTTAAATTATAACATACTGTTCTTAATTATAATATTACTGTTCTTTAATTAGTAATATACTGTTCTTAAATTATAATATTACTGTTTCTTAAATTATAACATACTGTCTCTTAATTATAACATACTGTTCTTAATTATATAACATTACTGTTCTCTAATTATAATATACTGTCTCTTAAATTATAACATTACTGTTCTTAAATTATAATATTACTGTTCTTAACTATAATATTACTGTCTCTTAAATTATAACATTACTGTTCTTAAATTATAATATTACTGTTCTTAAATTATAATATACTGTCTCTTAAATTATAATATTACTGTTCTTAATAGTAACATATTGTTCTTTAAATTATAACATACATTGTCTCTTAAATTATAACATACATTGTCTCTTAAATTATAACATACTGTTCTTAATTATAATATACTGTCCCTAATTATAACATACTTGTTCTTAATATAATATACTGTTCTTAATCTATAACATACTTGTCTTTAAATTATAACATTACTGTCTCTTAATTATAATACATTGTTCTTTAATAGAAATATACTGTTCTTAAATTATAATACATTGTTCTTAATTATAATATTACTGTCTCTTAATATAACATATACTGTTCTTAAATTATAATATACTGTCTCTTAATAGAAATACATTGTCTCTTAAATTATAATATTACTGTTCTTAATTATAACACATTGTGTTTAAATTATAACATGTTGTTCTTAATTATAACATACATTGTGTTTAAATTATAATATACTGTTCTTAAATTATAACATTACTGTTCTTAATTATAATATTACTGTTCTTAATTATAACATACTGTTCTTAAATTATAATATTACTGTTCTTAAATTATAATATTACTGTCTTAAATTATAATATACTGTCTTAAATTATAACATATTAATTGTCTCTTAATTATAACATACTGTCTCTTAATTATAATATACATTGTTCTCTAATAGAAATACATTGTTCTTAAATTATAATACATTGTCTCTTAATTATAACATACTGTTCTTAATTTTAACATACTGTTCTTTAAATTATAATATTACTGTTCTTAATAGTATATACTGTCTCTTGTAATTATAATACATTGTCTCTTAAATTATAATACATACTGTTCTTAAATTATAATATTACTGTTCTTAAATTATAATACATTGTTCTCTTAATTATAATACATACTGTTCTCTTAATAATACATACATTGTTCTTAATTATAATATACTGTTCTTAATTATAATATACTGTCTCTTAAATTATAATATTACTTGTTCTTTAAATTATAACATACTGTTCTTAATTATACATATTGTGTTCTTAATTATAATATTACTGTTCTTAAATTATAATATACATACTGTTCTTAAATTATAATATTACTGTCTCTTAATTTATAACATACTGTTCTTAATTATAATACATTGTTCTTAATTATAATACATTGTTCTTTAAATTTAAATACATTGTTCTTAAATTATAATATTACTGTTCTTAATTATAATATTACTGTTCTTAATTCTAAATATTACTTGTTCTTAATTATAATATGTTCTTAAATTATAACATACATTGTCTTTAATTATAATATACTGTTCTTAATTATAATATTACTGTTCTAATAGAAACATTGTTCTCTAATTATAATATTACTGTTCTTAATTATAATACATTGTTCTTAAATTATAATACATTGTTCTTAAATTATAACATACTGTCTCTTAAATTATAATACATACTGTCTCTTAATAGAAATATTACTGTCTCTTAAATTATAACATACTGTTCTATAATTATAACATTACTGTTCTTAACTAAATATACATTGTCTCTTAAATTATAACATACTGTCTCTTAATTATAATATTACTGTCTCTTAAATTATAAATATACTGTCTCTTAATTGAAATATTACTGTTCTTAATTTTAATATTACTGTCTCTTAAATTATACATACTGTCTCAATCTATAACATACTGTCTCTTAAATTATAACATACTGTTCTTAATTGAAATACATTGTTCTTAAATTATACATACTGTCTCTAATTATACACATACTGTCTATAATTATAATATTACTGTCTCTTAATAGAAATACATTGTTCTTAAATTATAACATACTGTCTATAAATTATAATATACTGTCTCTAATTATAACACATTGTTCTTAATAGAAATACATTGTTCTTAAATTATAACATACTGTTCTTAAATTATAACATACTGTTCTTTAAATTATAACATACTGTTCTTAAATTATAACATACTGTTCTTAAATTATAACATTACTGTCTATAAATTATAACATACTGTTCTTTAAATTTCAAATATTACTGTCTCTTAAATTATAATATACTGTTCTAATCTATAACACATTGTTCTTAAATTATAACATACTGTTCTTAATTATAACACATACTGTCTTTAATTGAAATATATTGTTACAATTATAATATTACTGTTCTTAAATTATAATATACTGTTCTTAATTATAACATACTGTCTCTTAATTGAAATATATATGGTTACAATTATAATATTACTGTCTCTTAAATTATAACATACTGTCTATAAATTATAATATTACTGTCTCTAATAGAAATATTACTGTTCTTAAATTATAACATACTGTCTATAAATTATAACATACTGTTCTTAAATTCTCCAAATATTACTGTTCTTAAATTATAATATACTGTTCTTAATAGAAATATACATTGTATTTAATTATAATATTACTGTTCTTAAATTATAATATTACTGTCTCTTAAATTATAATACTGTCTTTAATTATAACATATTGTCTTAAATTATAATATTACTGTTCTTAATTATAATATTACTGTCTATAATTATAATATTACTGTCTCTAAATTTAAATACATACTGTCTTAAATTATAATATTACTGTTCTTAATTATAATATACTGTTCTTAATTATAATATTACTGTTCTTAAATTATAACATACTGTCTCTTAAATTATAACATACTGTTCTTAATTATAACATACTGTTCTTAAATTATAATACATTGTTCTTAATAGAACATACATGGTCTTTAAATTATAACACACTGTCTTTATCCATAACACACGGTCTTTATCCATAACACTCGTCCCTAATCATAACACACTGTCTTTATCCATAACACACTGTCCCTAACCATAACACACTGTCCCTAACCATAACACACTGTCCCTAACCATAACACACTGTCCCTAACCATAACACACGGTCTTTATCCATAACACACAGTCCCTAATCATAACACACGATCTTTAACCAGAACTCATTGTCCTACTTCAATACTTTCTCCAACATAGCCTCAGTCTCTCTCTGGCCAGCACTCCTCATCAATCAAATGTTTTTATAAAGCCCTTCTTACATCAGCTGTACAGAAACCCAGCCTAAAACCCCAAACAGCAAGCAATGCAGGTGTAGAAGCACGGTGGCTAGGAAAAACTCCCTAGAAAGGCCAGAACCTAGGAAGAAACCTAGAGAGGAACCAGGCTCTGAGGGGTGGCCAGTCCTCTTCAGGCTGTGCCGTGTGGAGATTATAACAGAACATGGCCAAGATGTTCAAACGTTCATAGATGACCATGTAACAGTGGTGGCGGCTTCCCTAACTTAAATTCTATTTCTTTTTACAAAAATTTCGGGCGCCAGACAGTTTTCTAAAACTGACAAAAAAATCAAACAACCCGGATAGCAAACAAAAAACCACTGATTACACACAAAAACAAATATTTCAAAACGGGCTTCAATTTAACTGGAATTTATTACATAGTGTCCATAGCCATTATATAAAAAAAGGTAGTTATTTCGAAAAAGCAAAAACCAAACAAACAGTAATTAAATGTATTCACACAATCACATAAACGCTCTAAACGAAATCCCAGGTCATACTGGTCATTCTCTAGCTAAGGCCCACACTGGCTTTCGTGTCCATATTCACGCCAAACTTTTCATATAACAAAAGAGAAAGGAAAAAAACATTGGATTCACATTTCGCGGGTAGAAAATCAAACAAAATGCAAAACTTCAGAGATCAACGATAATGCATTCAACTTAAACAATCAAAATCACGGATAAACAATAACCAACTGTGCGGATGTGAATGGAATGCGTGTGTATCTGATAAGCGTGTGAATGAGTGTAGTGTGCGATTGCGTCGGGTACACTAACCAATTTTGGCGGAGGAATCGCAAACTGGAGAGGTAGATGGACCCGCCCGGCTCCAGGAAGGAAGTTTAACGGCCTTGGACTTGAGAGTGGACCGCTCACCAACAACAACCGGTCTTTGAGGTGCGTCGCTATGGAAATCGCCAGACTCCACGTCGCATCAGGCGGCGTCTTGTGAGGAAGCCTCAGTCCAAGCACCTCCGTCTTCCACTCCACATGGTAACCTTTTCCGTCGGTCTCCTTCTCATGAATCAAAACATACCCCGGTGACGTCCTCTTTCCACCTGGTTAAATAGGCCTCGCCTCCATTTCCCTTTCCGTTAATGGTGAAAGTAAACGTAAACATGGCCTATGGTTTACTGCACTGTCACACTCTCCCTGAAAGAAAACAACCCATGGTTGTTTATTTGTGAGTGTTAAAATCCCTGAAACTCCTCTTCTCCATCAGAGTTGTCTTGGAATATTTTTAGGAGTTTTTCCTTACTTTGGGACTCTAATTCTTCGGCTGTCGGGTAGCACATTTTCATATTGCACACATGGGTTGTTCGAACATCTTCCCAGTAGTCTCCAGTGCAACACGGTAATTCAATGGACCCAGCTGTTTTATTACACGGTAAGGACCTTTCCATTTGCTTGAGTTTAGCAGTGAATTTAGCTTTTGCACTAGATTGTGGAAAGTTCCTTATCCACACACGGTCTTCTTCTTTAAATGTTAGTTCCGTCTGTGTTTGTTGTAGTTTCTTGTTTGTCTAACATGAGCTTTTTGCTGTTTTCCATAGCTTTGGATTGAAGCTGGGTTAAACAATGAACAACATCGTATGCTGGCACATCAGGGTGAGATTTTTACATTGGAGAAGTTTGTCCATTGGTCCCTGTAGCTTTCTTCCAAGTTGCAGTTCCGCTGGAGTCATTCCGATGGTCTCTTGGACAGCAGAATTGATGGCAAATCTGAACTCTGGTAAATATTGGTCCCACTTGCTGTGATTTTCATCTAGGTATGCGCTATCATGTATTTTTAGTGTGCGATTGACTCTCTCAGTCATGTTGGTCTGAGGATGGTATGCAGTCGTCAGTTTAGGAGTTACATTCCATTTTTCACAGACCTCCTTAAATACAGGCGACACAAATTGTGTACCCCTATCGGACAGCAGGAAATCAGGCACACCCCACCTGGTCAGAATTTCCTTCTTGAAAATGGCAGCAACTGTTTGTGCAGTGGCATTCCGCATGGGGAACATCTCAACCCAGCGAGTGAAATAGTCAATGAACACTAAGAGATATGCATTTCGGTTCGAACTACCTGGCAACGGCCCCATTATGTCCACACCCAACATTTCATGGGGTGAGTGACAGTGGTGTGTTGCATTTTGCCAGCAGGTTTTTCGATTGTCACTCTTAAGTTGTTGACATTTTACACATCTCTTTACCCATTGCTTGACATCAGTCCACATTCCTGGCCAGAAAGCCACTTCTTGAATTCTCTTATAGGTCTTGAATATCCCTCCATGGCCACTCAAAGGCCCAGCATGATAATGCTGAAGTACCTGTTGAATGAGGCTACTAGGAACCCGAACACGATAATGCAGCTGGTGGTCAGCCAGGTGAACTTTACGGTAAAGCTTGTCTTCCAGTACCTCATATTGTTCTTTCAGGTTGTCATCACCGTCTGCCATGGTCTGCATTATTTTCATGATTCACGGTGTCTTTATGTTGTTCTTCCCAGATCTTATCCAAAGAGATTGGGAGAACCTCTGACTCCTTGTGGCTGGCATACACATTGCAACTCACACTGATGGGGATTCGAGAGAGAGCGTCAGGTGCCACATTTAGCTTTCCCTTCCGGTATTCAACAATGAAATCAAATCTCTGCAGTCGCAGGGCCCATCTGATTAAACGACTTGAGGTCTTGGTGGACCCCATCACCCATTGCAGTGCCGAGTGGTCCGTAACCACAGTAAACAACTTGTGTTCCAGATAATGCTGCCACTTCTCCAGAGCCCAAACTACTGCCAAACATTCTTTTTCCGTCACAGAATAATTCACTTCAGCTTTGTTCAAAGCTCTGCTAGCATAAGCTATGACTTCCTCTTTCCCATGGTCCCTCTGTGTCAACACAGCGCCCAGACCGGTCTCACTAGCATCTGTGTAGACAATGAAGGGGTGCTGTAAATTTGGGTGTCCCAGAATGGGAGGTGTCATCAAGCTTCTTTTCAGCTGCTCAAAAGCCTGCTGACATTGCGGCGTCCCACTGGAAAACTCTGTCCTTTTCTTCAGGGCATTGAGAGGTTCAGCGATCTGTGAAAAGTATGGAACAAACCGGTGGTACCATCCGGCTAAACCAAGGAATCGCTGGACCTCCTTGAGGTTTCTTGGAATTGGGTAAGAACGAATAGCCTCAACTTTGCTGGAATCAGCGGAGATGCCCTGAATACTCACGACATGGCTCTAGGAACGCTAATTCCTGCAGACAGAATTTGCTTTTTAAGGTTGATAGTCAGGCCTGCTTTTTCCAGCTTGTATAAGACACTCTGGATGTCAAGGAAGTGCTGTTCAATAGTTGGGGAATAGATGATAATGTCATCTATGTACACAAAACAATTGTGACCACGTAGTTCACCCAAAACCATTTCCATTAATCTTTGGAAGGTAGCTGGGGCATTTTCAATCCAAATGGCATAACATTAAACTGAAATAATCCAAATGGTGTAATAAATGCTGTCTCGCTGTACTTTCAGGGTCCATGGTCACCTGCCAGTAACCGCTATTCAGGTCAATGGTTGAAAAAATAGCAGCTCCAGAAAGGGATTCCAAGATCTCTGCGATGTTTGGCAGTGGGTATGCATCACTTTCCGTAACAGCATTTACCTTACGGTAATCTACACAAAACCGGAGACTCCCATCTTTTTTTGGGACAAGGACAACAGGTGAGGCCCAGCCTGAATGAGAAGGTTTCACAAAACCTGCACTCAACATTTCTTCAAGTTGTTTCTCCACAACAGCTTGTTTGGCAGGGGACATGCGATAGGGTCGTTGTTTTATTGGTACTTGTTGGGTGAGGTAAATACGATGTTGGAGAACATCAGTGCGACCTGGTCTGAGCGCACATACCTCTGGATTGGCCTCCAGGACTTGACGTAGCTGGCATTTTCCATCAGCCGGTAAGTGGGCGTCATTCACTGCACTGTCAATAAAGTTTTTGATGTCCATGTCATCTGTGCCGAAGGTACATTTGGGTTGAGGGGTGGGATTGAACTCAAGAGAGAGATACTCTGGTTGGTACTACCTTGTTGCTCTCCTTTTCTGGGTCTGTTCTCAGGACACTTGCACAGCCTGGTTGGAATGGGTATTCCACGTCAGGAGTAGATTTGAAGGTATACTTTGTCGATTACACTTATTTGTAAACCACTAAAGAAGATAAAATCCAAGCCCAGGACTACTGAATATGACAGAGCTTTGGGTGCTAGAACTGCAGCTGGTATGGTGAATACTTTATCATGAAGATTAATTGAGACATTCAACCATCCAAGAGGAACCTCTGCTTCACCGTTAGCAAGATACAAAGGTCCGAGTGCCCAGGGTTGGAGATCATGGGGTGATTGAGCAATGTTCTTCCAGAGAAACTCATGGATAAGGGTATAGCTTGCACCTGTGTCCACAATGGCTTTTCCTTCCATGAGCCAACACTGACAGGCACAATTAACTGTTGAGGCACGCTGACAGGATTGATAGGAGTAGATGATGTACTTCTAGATGTAATGGTAAAAGGGGTTTACCTGGGGGTGTTTGAGAATTCTTCATAGTTGTTGAAGTCACTGAATTGTGGGAATGTTGGCCAGGCTGGCTTGGGTGAGTGGAAATTCCGTTTGTTACTAGGTTGCTGATAACCTGAAGACTGGGTGGATTGAGCTGGAGAAGTAAAGTGAGGGCATGTACCTGGTGCGTGAAGTCCTCTACATCGCCAACATTGTACAGTAGGTTGGACAGGAGTCATCCCTCTGGGTGAGGCTACCCCAGTTTTGGAACCAGCTTGGCTGTCACTTCGCTTCTGTTGTTCATGGTCTTTCTCCAGTTGGTGACCCAGTCGAACCAACTCTTCCACGGTGGTTACATGGCTCACGAAGATGACTAGCGAGGTAAGGTTTTATGTTTTTAAGGATCATCTTAACTATGTCTGCTTCAGTTAAACTTGGTTTCCACCTTTTACAGAGGGCTCTGTAGGTAAAAGCAAAATCCCTAATGGACTCCTTTTCGCCTTGAATCTGAGAAGGACACGCTCAGCCAACTCATCTTCATAGTCCTCAGCTAGAAAAGCAGCAAGAAAAACAGACTGAAACTCACTCCATGTTGTAACAGATGATCTTGCAACTTCCCACCAGTCACGCGCAGTGCCATAGAAAACTGTCCTGAAGGTGGCCAAGATGTCAGCGCCCATTAGAGGATGTACAGCGAGAAAGTCTTGACATCGTGTTATGTACAACAAAGGATCCGGGTCATCAGCTGGTCTTCCAAACGCGGGAAATGTTAGCTTGAGGTGGTCAGTTTTAACAACAGTAGCAGGGGCTGCTGAATGAGTTGCTTGTGATGGTGAGGTAGATAAGGGGTTATGAAGAGAAATACTTTTCCCACTTAGGTCAGTCATTCTTTTTTCTTGACTCTCAAACTTTGCTTCCATTTTAGTTTGCTGTTCTTTCATGGTTGTGGACAATTTGTCAGTGAGTAATATCAATTGACTACTTTTTCCAGCAGTTGATCAGAATCCTTCTGAAAGTGGTGTTGAACTACTTGAAGGTCCTGTTGAATCTCAGACTGCAACTGTTGCACCATGAAGCGCACTTCTGTCACTAAGGTAGTCTCTACCTTTGGAGTTCCTTAGCCATCATAATTTTCATAGTTTTAATTGTCTGATCTGACTCAGTTTCCGCTTGCTGCTTGTTTGCAGATAATGTAGTGGAGAGTTGTTGCTTGATTTCGTCCATCTTTCCCACGAGTTTAGTGATCTGGCTCTCATGGCTGGACGAATTAGACGCTAGTTCCTTAGTGAGTTTAGTTACAGCTTTTTCCTGTTTGGTCATGAAATCATGCAACTGGTCCCAATTACCTTGTGCTCGTGCAGTGAGTTGACCAATCTCTCTTCCAGGTGTTGGGAGAGTTCTAGGCAGGTCATACTGCACCCTGAAGATGAAGAAAGTGGTGGTGAAGCAGCGGCTGGAGATGATATCTCAGGTGATGGAGTGCATAATTGCATGGGTTCTGGTTCCTGTGGGAAAGGCTGAGTTGGAGTGCTGCCACCTAATGGTGTGGGCACAAACTGCACATGTGGTCCTGGCTGCACAATGCGACTGAACTGGGTGGGCGTATGGTAGAAGGTTGGAACATAGGATTCTTGAGGAGCTGGACGGTGCACAGGTGGCCAATTAGGAGTGGCCACATCCGGAGCCTCCATTTCGACAAAGGTTGAGTGTGCGGAAGGGTACTCTGCCATGATTATGTAGAAGAAATATGATATCAATAAATGATGCAAAAAAAAGTGTTGCAAATCAGTATTGTATATGTCAGTTATTTCATATAATTTACATTGCATTTTAATTTTACAAATGTAGTCTCCATTTCACACAGTTCAAACATTAAGCAAGTGGCTCAAAACAATTGTCCACAAGTCAATCAAAAAAACATTAGATAAATTAGTCACAGATCACCAATCAATCTTCCATGTAGTCACATAATAGATTTCAATTAAAGTTGCTCTTCATTACGATTTCATCAAAAATGTGCGGCAACCAAGAAAAGTCAGTTTACCGGAGGTTCAAAAACTTCCCAACATTTTCAGAAGAATATAATTCAAGTAAGTCACATTCAGAAGTATTCACACTCAATTGTTTTCAAGGTCCCTGTTCGGGCGCCACTCTGTAACAGTGGTGGCGGCTTCCCTAACTTAAATTCTATTTCTTTTTACAAAAATTTCGGGCGCCAGACAGTTTTCTAAAACTGACAAAAAAAAATCAAACAACCCCGGATAGCAAACAAAAAACCACTGATTACACACAAAAACAAATATTTCAAAACGGGCTTCAATTTAACTGGAATTTATTACATAGTGTCCATAGCCATTATATAAAAAAAGGTAGTTATTTCGAAAAAGCAAAAACCAAACAAACAGTAATTAAATGTATTCACACAATCACATAAACGCTCTAAACGAAATCCCAGGTCATACTGGTCATTCTCTAGCTGGGCGTCCACACTGGCTTTCGTGTCCATATTCACGCCAAACTTTTCATATAACAAAGAGAAAGGAAAAAACATTGGATTCACATTTCGCGGGTAGAAAATCAAACAAAATGCAAAACTTCAGAGATCAACGATAATGCATTCAACTTAAACAATCAAAATCACGGATAAACAATAACCAACTGTGCGGATGTGAATGGAATGCGTGTGTATCTGATAGCGTGTGAATGAGTGTAGTGTGCGATTGCGCCGGGTACACTAACCAATTTTGGCGGAGGGAATCGCAAACTGGAGAGGGTAGATGGACCCGCGCCTGCTCCAGGAAGGAAGTTTAACGGCCTTGGACTTGAGAGTGGACCGCTCACCAACAACAACCGGTCTTTGAGGTGCGTCGCTATGGAAATCGCCAGACTCCACGTCGCATCAGACGGCGGCGCTGGAAGCCTCAGTCCAAGCACCTCCGTCTTCCACTCCACATGGTAACCTTTTCCGTCGGTCTCCTTCTCATGAATCAAAACATACCCCGGTGACGTCCTCTTTCCACCTGGTTAAATAGGCCTCGCCTCCATTTCCCTTTCCGTTAATGGTGAAAGTAAACGTAAACATGGCCTATGGTTTACTGCACTGTCACAACCAGCAGGGTCAAATAATAATAATCACAGTGGTTGTAGAGGGTGCAACAGGTCAGCACCTCAGGAGTTAAAGTCAGTTGGCTTTTCAAAGCCGATCATTCAGAGTTAGAGACAGCAGGAGCGGTAGAGAGAGAGAGTTGAAAACAGCAGGTCTGGGACAAGGTAGCACATCCGGTGAACAGGTCAGGGTTCCATAGCTGCAGGCAGAACAGTTGAAACTGGAGCAGCAGCACGGCCAGGAGGACTGGGGACAGCAAGGAGTCATCAGGCCAGGTAGTCCTGAGGCATTGTCTCAGGGCTCAGGTCCTCCGGGAGGGAGGGAGAGAATTAGAGGGAGCATACTTAAATTCACACAGAACACCAGGTATAAAGAGACAGGAGGATTCAGGAGACACTGTGGCCCTGTCCCGACGATATCCCCGGACAGGGCCAACCATGCAGGATATGACCCCACCCACTTTGCTAAAGCACAGCCCCCACACCACTAGAGGGATTTCTTCAAACCACCAATTTACTAATCTGAGACATGGCTGAGTAAAACCCACGGAGATCTCCCCGCACGACACGAACCCGAGGGGGCGCCAAACCGGACAGGAAGATCACATCATTGACTCAACCCACTCAAGTGACGCACCCCTGCTGGGGACGTCATGGAAGAGCACCAGTAAGCCAGTGACTCAGCCCCTGTAATAGGGTTAGAGGCAGAGAATCCCAGTGGAGAGAGGGGAGCCGGCCAGGCAGAGACAGCAAGGGCGGTTCGTCGCTCCAGTGCCTTTCCGTTCACCTTCACACTCCTGGGCCAGACTACACTCAATCATAGGACCTACTGAAGAGATGAGTCTTCAATAAAGACTTAAAAGGTTGAGACCGAGTCTGCGTCTCTCACATGGATAGACCATTCCATAAAAATGTAGCTCTTTAGGAGAAAGCCCTGCCTCCAGCGGTTTGCTTAGAAACTCTAGGGACAGTAAGGAGGCCTGCGTCCTGTGACCGTAGCGTATGTGTAGGTATGTACGGCAGGACCAAATCGGAGAGATAGTTAGGAGCAAGCCCATGTAATGCTTTGTAGGTTAGCAGTAAAACCTTGAAATCAGCCCTAGCCTTAACAGGAAGCCAGTGTAGAGAGGCTAGCACTAATATGATATATTTTCTCCCCTGGATGGTTGGGAGAAGTTGCTCTCGGAGGATGTGTTGGTACCATTCTTTATTCATGGCTCCCTTGGCTGTTAAGCAACCCCACACATGAATGGTCTCAGGAGGCTTTACTGTTGGCATGACACAGATGCCCCAAACAATCAGAAAGGGGATTCATCAGAGAAAATGACTTTACCCCAGAATATCAGTCTGCCCCTGATGTTTTTCCTGGAGAGAAGTGGCTTCTTTGCTGCCCTTCTTGACACCAGGCCATCCGCCAAAAGTCTTTGCCTCACTGTGCGTGCAGATGCACTCACACCTGCCTGCTGCCATTCCTGAGCAAGCTCTGTACTGGTGGTGCCCCGATCCTGCAGCTGAATCAACTTTAGGAGACAGTCCTGGCGCTTGCCGGACTTTCTTGGGCGCCCAGAAGCCTTCTTCACAACAATTGAACAGCTCTCCTTGAAGTTCTTGATGATCTGATAAATGGTTGATTTAGGCGCAATTTTACTGGCAGCAATATCCTTGCCTGTGAATCCCTTTTTGTGCAAAGCAATGATGACGGCACGTTTCCTTCCAGGTAACCATTGACAGAGGAAGAACAATGATTCCAAGCACCACCCTCCTTTTGAAGCTTCCAGTCTGTTATTCAAACCCAATTAGCATGACAGAGTGATCTCCAGCCTTGTCCTCGTCAACACACCTGTATGAAAGAGATAATCACTGACATGATGTCAGCTGGTCCTTTTGTGGCAGGGCTGAAATGCAGTGGAAATGTTTTTTGGGGTTCAGTTCATTTACATGGCAAAGAGGGACAATTCATTCTGATTAAAATCAGAATAACAAATAAATTATAACTAAAAAACCCTTGATAAATTCATAAGGAAATGTAAATGTGAATGCATGCTCTTGTTGTGTGGGAGTATTCCACCTTCCCTTTGTCTTCACAGTTCAGGAGCAGCTCTGTCACCCCTTCCAGAATCAGAACTTTTGAAAGTTTATAAAAAGGGTAAAAAGGCTCATGGATATAAATGCAAATCTGGTGAGACAAAAATTAAACATTCAAAACAACACACACTTCTTCAGAATTATCAGCGTTTACATATTACATATACATTTCAACCAATATCTCTGGTATTTCTAGCGAGGGTGATCAGGCCTCACCAGAAAGTCAGAATAGAGGTCATTCAACAACATTAAGTGAGCTCTTTCCCTGTACTTCAGACTTATTGTTGTAAAACATGTCAAACATTCTCTGTACCAGGTTGACTTTGGTTTTCAGTACATTCATCAGGAGAACTGACGTGTGAAATCATTTCAGACAATAGATACTTCAGAAAATGTGATTTGTGTGCCCTTTAAGGTGCATCCTTTCTCACCTACTAAAACAAAACTAAACAAAACAAAAAAATTAATCAGACACCGTATGAACACCACTAACAAATATTCCTAACAGCTGGGTTGCGTGTGTATGCTGGTGTATGGTAAATTAATCAGACACCGTATGAACACCACTAACAAATATTCCTAACAGCTGGGTTGCGTGTGTATACTGGTGTATGGTAAATTAATCAGACACCGTATGAACACCACTAACAAATATTCCTAACAGCTGGGTTGCGTGTGTATGCTGGTGTATGGTAAAATGTAGGGGCAAAAACAAATGGCCAGGCCTTACTTAGTTGGGAGCTTCCTTAACAGCTGGATCCTTTAGAGAACTGCAGAATTTCCCTAACTGCTCTCCCAAGGCACCTGCCTCAAGAAGCATTTCAGGAAACTTATCAGAACACTTGGTAGAGAACACCCATCCTCACTATGCCAAATCTTAATCAGTCCTAAAAATTAAACATTCTAACTTTTCATTTCCTTTCTTCCTCACTTTCTTTGTTACTTTCACAAGTCTACATATGAATGTCTTTACACTCAGAGACTCTTCCCCTCTATACTCCACCTCTCTCGTTGCCTCTAACGTTACTTTAGAAGGTGAACAAAAAGGTTTTAATTACAGACAAAACTAAATATTATAACTTTTGTTCATCGGGAGGACAATTTCCCCTCTTTACTTTCTCCTTATTGGAAAGTATCTCTACCCTAACAGTGCTACTGTATATATTAATTACTAATGTCTGTCGGATATTCACTACCCTAACCCTAACAGTGCTACTGTATATATTAATTACTAATGTCTGTCGGATATTCACTACCCTAACCCTAACAGTGCTACTGTATATATTAATTACTAATGTCTGTCGGATATTCACTACCCTAACCCTAACAGTGCTACTGTATATATTACTGACTAATGTCTGTCGGATATTCACTACCCTAACCCTAACAGTGCTACTGTATATATTAATTACTAATGTCTGTCGGATATTCACTACCCTAACCCTAACAGTGCTACTGTATATATTAATTACTAATGTCTGTCGGATATTCACTACTCCTAACCCTAACAGTGCTACTGTATATATTAATTACTAATGTCTGTCGGATATTCACTACCCTAACCCTAACAGTGCTACTGTATATATTAATTACTAATGTCTGTCGGATATTCACTACTCCTAACCCTAACAGTGCTACTGTATATATTAATTACTAATGTCTGTCGGATATTCACTACCCTAACCCTAACAGTGCTACTGTATATATTACTGACTAATGTCTGTCGGATATTCACTACCCTAACCCTAACAGTGCTACTGTATATATTAATTACTAATGTCTGTCGGATATTCACTACCCTAACCCTAACAGTGCTACTGTATATATTAATTACTAATGTCTGTCGGATATTCACTACCCTAACCCTAACAGTGCTACTGTATATATTAATTACTAATGTCTGTCGGATATTCACTACTCCTAACCCTAACAGTGCTACTGTATATATTAATTACTAATGTCTGTCGGATATTCACTACCCTAACCCTAACAGTGCTACTGTATATATTAATTACTAATGTCTGTCGGATATTCACTACTCCTAACCCTAACAGTGCTACTGTATATATTAATTACTAATGTCTGTCGGATATTCACTACCCTAACCCTAACAGTGCTACTGTATATATTACTGACTAATGTCTGTCGGATATTCACTACCCTAACCCTAACAGTGCTACTGTATATATTAATTACTAATGTCTGTCGGATATTCACTACCCTAACCCTAACAGTGCTACTGTATATATTAATTACTAATGTCTGTCGGATATTCACTACCCTAACCCTAACAGTGCTACTGTATATATTAATTACTAATGTCTGTCGGATATTCACTACCCTAACCCTAACAGTGCTACTGTATATATTAATTACTAATGTCTGTCGGATATTCACTACCCTAACCCTAACAGTGCTACTGTATATATTAATTACTAATGTCTGTCGGATATTCACTACCCTAACCCTAACAGTGCTACTGTATATATTAATTACTAATGTCTGTCGGATATTCACTACCCTAACCCTAACAGTGCTACTGTATATATTAATTACTAATGTCTGTCGGATATTCACTACCCTAACCCTATTTTGAGATTAATATGTAACGCACCCAAATGACAAAATACACCAGCCAGATACTAATGTTAACCGAATTAAAACAAACACTATCGATTGAACTACTCCTTACTGTTTCCTGCATCATTTCCAGTTTTGTTTTAGTGTCTGTGGTGGCATGGGTGTGTTTTTGAAATGAGGAATGTAATAGGACTGGGCATGTTTTAGACTCTGGAACATCCAGCGAGCGCATCTTTTAACACATCCTCGGAGACGTCCAACTTCTGTAAAACCATGTCGGCAAACAGTTGATCTTGCATTTCAGGAAAGGGGAGAGTAACAGTGTGTTCCTCCTGTTTAATAGGATGTTGTGGGAGGCGGGGTAACTTTTTCCTTGGGATTCAATAACAACTGGGCTTTATCATCCTCCCATCATTAGAGACTAATACACCCAAATGAGTGAAAATGTAGTCCTAAATATCCTTGTCACTTCCGCCAGTTGCTAGTGGAATGTCGTCTATCTGTTTACTAACGTATTGATTAAACGTATTGACTACTTAGGAAGTTAGGAACCAATATACACAGGCTGTTAGGAAAGCGAAAAGGCTAGCTTTTTCAAACAGAAATGTGCATCCTGTAGCACAAACTCCCAAAAATTCTGGGACACTGTAAAGTCCATGAAGAATAAGAGCACCTCCTCTCAGCTGCCCACTGCACCGAGGCTAGGAAACACTGTCACCACTGATAAATCCTCGATAATTGAGAATTTCAATAAGCATTTTTCTACGGCTGGCCATGCTTTCCACCTGGCTACCCCTACCTCAGTCAACAGCCCTGTACCCCCCACAGCAACTTGACCAAGCCTCCCCCATTTCTCCTTCACCTAAATCCAGATAGCTGATGTTCAGAAAGAGCTGCAAAATCTGGACCCCTACAAATCAGCCGGGCTAGACAATCTGGACCCTCTCTTTCTAAAATTATCAGCCAAAATTGCTGCAACCCCTGTTACTAGCCTGTTCAACCTCTCTTTCGTATCGTCTGGGATCCTCAAAGATTGGAAATCTCTTCAAAGGGGGGGACACTCTAGACCCAAACTGATACAGACCAATATCTATCCTACCCTGCCTTTCTAAGGTCTTCGATAGCCAAGTTAACAAACAGATCACTGACCATTTCGAATCCCACCGTACCTTCTCCGCTATGCAATCTGGTTTCCGAGCTGGTCATGGGTGCACCTCAGCCACGCTCAAGGTCCTAAACGATATCATAACCACCTTCGATAAGAGACAGTACTGTGCAGCCGTATTCATCGACCTGGCCAAGGCTTTCGACTCTGTCAATCACCACATTCTTATCGGCAGACTCAACAGCCTTGGTTTCTCAAATGACTGCCCCGCCTGGTTCACCAACTACTTCTCAGATAAAGTTCAGTGTGTCAAATCGGAGGGCCTGTTGTCCGGACCTCTGGCAGTCTCTATGGGGGTGCCACAGGGTTCAATCCTCGGGCCGACTCTCTTCTCTGTATACATCAATAATGTCGCTCTTGCTGCAGGTGAGTCTCTGATCCACCTCTACGCAGACAACACCATTCTGTATACTTCTGGCCCTTCTTTGGACACTGTGTTAACTAACCTCCAGACGAGCTTCAATGCCATACAACTCTCTTTCCGTGGCCTCCAACTGCTCTTAAATGCAAGTAAAACTAAATGCATGCTCTTCAACCGATCGCTGCCAACACCTGCCCACCCGCCCAGCATCACTACTCAGGACGGTTCTGACTTATGTGGACAACTACAAATATCTAGGTGTCTGACTAGACTGTAAACTCTCCTTCCAGACTCACATTAAGCATCTCCAATCCAAAATTAAAACTAGAATCAGCTCCAGGTCATCTATAAGTCGTTGCTAGGTAAAGCCCCGCCTTATCTCAGCTCGCTGATAACCATAGCAGCACCAACCCGTAGCACACGCTCCAGCAGGTATATCTCACTGGTCACCCCCAAAGCCAATTCCTCCTTCGGCCGACTTTCCTTCCAGTTCTCTGCTGCCAATGACTGGAACGAATTGCAAAAATCACTGAAACTGGAGACACTTATCTCCCTCACTAACTTTAAGCACCAGCTGTCAGAGCAGCGCACAGATCACTGCACCTGTACATAGCCTATCTGTAAATAGCCCACCCAACTACCTCATCCCCTACCGTATTAATTTATTTATCTTGCTCCTTTGCACCCCAGTATCTCTACTTGCACATTCATCTTCTGCACATCTACCATTCCAGTGTTGAATTGCTATATTGTAATTACCTCGCCACCTTGGCCTATTTATTGCCCTACCTCCCTTATCCTACCTCATTTGCACACACTGTATATAGACTTTTTCTACTGTATTTTTGACTGTATGTTTGTTTATTCCATGTGTAACTCTGTGTTGTTGTATGTGTCGAACTGCTTGTTGTATGTGTCGCAGTTGTAAATGAGAACTTGTTCTCAACTGGCCTACCTGGTTAAATAAAGGTGATATATATATATATACACTGGCCTACCTGGTTAAATAAAGGTGATATATATATATATATATATACTGGCCTACCTGGTTAAATAAAGGTGATATATATATATATATATATATACTGGCCTACCTGGTTAAATAAAGGTGATATATATATATATACTGGCCTACCTGGTTAAATAAAGGTGATATATATATATATATATATATATATACTGGCCTACCTGGTTAAATAAAGGTGATATATATATATATATACACTGGCCTACCTAGTTAAATAAAGGTGATATATATATATATATATATATATACTGGCCTACCTGGTTAAATAAAGGTGATATATATATATATATATATATATATACTGGCCTACCTGGTTAAATAAAGGTGATATATATATATATATACACTGGCCTACCTGGTTAAATAAAGGTGATATATATATATATATATACTGGCCTACCTGGTTAAATAAAGGTGATATATATATATATATATATATATATATATATATATATATATATATATATATATATACTGGCCTACCTAGTTAAATAAAGGTGATATATATATATATATATACTGGCCTACCTGGTTAGATAAAGGTGATATATATATATATACACTGGCCTACCTGGTTAAATAAAGGTGATATATATATATATATATATATACACTGGCCTACCTGGTTAGATAAAGGTGATATATATATATATATATACACTGGCCTACCTCAAAGTCACCATTATTAGTCAGTTGTACAACCAAATGCCTTCAACTTGAAATGTGTCTTCCGTGATTTAACCCAACCCCTCTGAATCAGAGAGGTGCGAGGCTGCCTTAATCGACTTCCACGTCTTGGCGCCCGAGGAACAGTGGGTTAACTGCCTTGTTCAGGGGCAGAACGACAGATTTTTTTTCCCTAGTCAGCTCAGGGATTCGAACTTGCAACCCTCCGGTTACAAGTCCAACGCTCTAACCACTAGGCTACCTGCGGCCCCCTGGTTAAATAAAGGTGATATATATATATATATATAATGGCCTACCTGGTTAAATAAAGGTGATATATATATATATATATACTGGCCTACCTGGTTAGATAAAGGTGATATATATATATATATATACACTGGCCTACCTGGTTAAATAAAGGTGATATATATATATATATATACACTGGCCTACCTAGTTAAATAAAGGTGATATATATATATATATATATATATACACACTGGCCTACCTGGTTAAATAAAGGTGATATATATATATATATATACACACTGGCCTACCTGGTTAAATAAAGGTGATATATATATATATATATATATACATACATACTGGCCTACCTGGTTAGATAAAGGTGATATATATATATATATACACTGGCCTACCTGGTTAAATAAAGGTGATATATATATATATATATATACACTGGCCTACCTGGTTAAATAAAGGTGATATATATATATATATACATATACTGGCCTACCTGGTTAAATAAAGGTGATATATATATATATATATATACTGGCCTACCTGGTTAAATAAAGGTGATATATATATATATATACACACTGGCCTACCTGGTTAAATAAAGGTGATATATATATATATATATATATACTGGCCTACCTGGTTAAATAAAGGTGATATATATATATATATATATATACTGGCCTACCTGGTTAAATAAAGGTGATATATATATATATATATATACACTGGCCTACCTGGTTAAATAAAGGTGATATATATATATATATATACTGGCCTACCTGGTTAAATAAAGGTGATATATATATATATATATATACTGGCCTACCTGGTTAAATAAAGGTGATATATATATATATATATATATACTGGCCTACCTGGTTAGATAAAGGTGATATATATATATATACACTGGCCTACCTGGTTAAATAAAGGTGATATATATATATATATATACTGGCCTACCTGGTTAAATAAAGGTGATATATATATATATATATATACACTGGGCCTACCTGGTTAGATAAAGGTGATATATATATATATATATATATACTAGCCTACCTAGTTAAATAAAGGTGATATATATATATATATATATATATACATACATACTGGCCTACCTGGTTAAATAAAGGTGATATATATATATATATACACTGGCCTACCTGGTTAAATAAAGGTGATATATATATATATATATATACTGGCCTACCTGGTTAAATAAAGGTGATATATATATATATATATATATATATACACTGGCCTACCTGGTTAAATAAAGGTGATATATATATATATATATATATACTGGCCTACCTGGTTAAATAAAGGTGATATATATATATATACTGGCCTACCTGGTTAAATAAAGGTGATATATATATATATACTGGCCTACCTGGTTAAATAAAGGTGATATATATATACTGGCCTACCTGGTTAAATAAAGGTGATATATATATATATATATACTGGCCTACCTGGTTAAATAAATGTGATATATATATATATATATACTGGCCTACCTGGTTAAATAAATGTGATATATATATATATACACACTGGCCTACCTGGTTAAATAAAGGTGATATATATATATACACACTGGCCTACCTGGTTAGATAAAGGTGATATATATATATATATATACACTGGCCTACCTGGTTAAATAAAGGTGATATATATATATATATATATATATACTGGCCTACCTAGTTAAATAAAGGTGATATATATATATATATATATATACTGGCCTACCTGGTTAGATAAAGGTGATATATATATATATATACTGGCCTACCTGGTTAAATAAAGGTGATATATATATATATATATACTGGCCTACCTGGTTAAATAAAGGTGATATATATATATATATATATATACTGGCCTACCTGGTTAAATAAAGGTGATATATATATATATATACTGGCCTACCTGGTTAAATAAAGGTGATATATATATATATATATATATACACTGGCCTACCTGGTTAAATAAAGGAGAAATAAAAAAATTAAAAAAGCACTTTTCATCTGGGATATCCACAAATACGCCATCTGGAGTACAGTAAATAGTTGCATTTAATGTGGTTAACAAATCTCTTCCTAATACATGAAACTGTTGAGAGGATGAGTACAGGAAATCATGTTCAACATTAATAGGGCCGACTGCGCAAGGCATGTGCTTGTTCTGAAAATACATTACCGGAGTGGAGGATATACCCGTAAACATCAAACGTTTTTTTAGTAAGAGGTCATTCTAATCCAGCATGTTTACCAACGTGGACAGAAAAGATCCTGTGTCCACTATCATCAGGATTTCTTTCCCTTTAGTTTGACCATAATATATTAGGTCCAGATTGGTCTACTTTAATTGTCTAATTTGGGATGTGGTGTTGTCTGAGGGGTCTCCGTAGTCTGAATCTCTGAGGGGTCTCCGTAGTCTGAATCTCTCCCTAGTCTGAATCTCTGATGGGCCTCCCTAGTCTGAATATCATTGTTATTATTTTGACAAAAGAGTGCATTAATTTTTCCAATGGCCATGGCAATAGAAACAACCACATTATAAATATGGGTACCTTAACTGTCAATTCCACTTGACCAACATTCTGAAAACTATTTTAAGTCATTCATTAAAACTATTTTAAGTCATTCATTAAAACTATTTTTGAGACCTATTAGTGGTGTAATGTGACACTGCAGCTTTTCTGCACCATTTGTTTGACCCTTTACACAGTCTGAAAGTTAGCGAAGTTGGTTAAGCTCCATGCCCCGCTGGCTAAGCTCCATGCCCTGCTGGCTAAGCTCCATGCCCTGCTGGCTAAGCTCCATGCCCTGCTGGCTAAGCTCCATGCCCTGCTGGCTAAGCTCCATGCCCCGCTGGCTAAGCTCCATGCCCTGCTGGCTAAGCTCCATGCCCTGCTGGCTAAGCTCCATGCCCCGCTGGCTAAGCTCCATGCCCACCCCGTGGAGCAGGCCCCGCTGGCTAAGCTCCATGCCCCGCTGGCTAAGCTCCATGCCCACCCCGTGGAGCAGGCCCCGCTGGCTAAGCTCCATGCCCGCTGGCTAAGCTCCATGCCCACCCCGTGGAGCAGGCCCCGCTGGCTAAGCTCCATGCCCTGCTGGCTAAGCTCCATGCCCACCCGTGGAGCAGGCCCCGCTGGCTAAGCTCCATGCCCCGCTGGCTAAGCTCCATGCCCACCCCGTGGAGCAGGCCCCGCTGGCTAAGCTCCATGCCCCGCTGGCTAAGCTCCATGCCCCGCTGGCTAAGCTCCATGCCCACCCCGTGGAGCAGGCCCTGCTGGCTAAGCTCCATGCCCTGCTGGCTAAGCTCCATGCCCCGCTGGCTAAGCTCCATGCCCCGCTGGCTAAGCTCCATGCCCCGCTGGCTAAGCTCCATGCCCCGCTGGCTAAGCTCCATGCCCCGCTGGCTAAGCTCCATGCCCCGCTGGCTAAGCTCCATGCCCCGCTGGCTAAGCCCATGCCCCGCTGGCTAAGCCCATGCCCCGCTATGCCCCGCTGGCTAAGCTCCATGCCCCGCTGGCTAAGCTCCATGCCCCGCTGGTTAAGCTCCATGCCCCGCTGGCTAAGCCCATGCCCCGCTGGCTAAGCCCATGCCCCGCTGGCTAAGCTCCATGCCCCGCTGGCTAAGCCCATGCCCCGCTGGCTAAGCTCCATGCCCCGCTGGCTAAGCTCCATGCCCACCCCGTGGAGCAGGCCCGCTGGCTAAGCTCCATGCCCGCTGGCTAAGCTCCATGCCCACCCCGGTGGAGCAGGCCCGCTGGCTAAGCTCCATGCCCCGCTGGCTAAGCTCCATGCCCACCCCGTGGAGCAGGCCCCGCTGGCTAAGCTCCATGCCCCGCTGGCTAAGCTCCATGCCCCACTGGCTAAGCTCCATGCCCACCCCTGCGGAGCAGGCCCTGCTGGCTAAGCTCCATGCCCTGCTGGCTAAGCTCCATGCCCCGCTGGCTAAGCTCCATGCCCCGCTGGTTAAGCTCCATGCCCCGCTGGCTAAGCTCCATGCCCCGCTGGCTAAGCTCCATGCCCCGCTGGCTAAGCTCCATGCCCCGCTGGCTAAGCTCCATGCCCCGCTGGCTAAGCTCCATGCCCCGCTGGTTAAGCTCCATGCCCCGCTGGCTAAGCTCCATGCCCCGCTGGCTAAGCTCCATGCCCCGCTGGCTAAGCTCCATGCCCCGCTGGCTAAGCTCCATGCCCCGCTGGCTAAGCTCCATGCCCTGGCTGGCTAAGCTCCATGCCCACCCCGAGGAGCAGGCCCCGCTGGCTAAGCTCCATGCCCCGCTGGCTAAGCTCCATGCCCACCCCGTGGAGCAGGCCCCGCTGGCTAAGCTCCATGCCCACCCCCGTGGAGCAGGCCCTGCTGGCTAAGCTCCATGCCCTGCTGGCTAAGCTCCATGCCCCGCTGGCTAAGCTCCATGCCCCGCTGGTTAAGCCCTATGCCCCGCTGGCTAAGCTCCATGCCCACCCCGTGGAGCAGGCCACGCTGGCTAAGCTCCATGTCCCGCTGGCTAAGCTCCATGCCCACCCCGTGGAGCAGGCCCCGCTGGCTAAGCTCCATGCCCCGCTGGCTAAGCTCCATGCCCACCCGTGGAGCAGGCCCTGCTGGCTAAGCTCCATGCCCTGCTGGCTAAGCTCCATGCCCCGCTGGCTAAGCTCCATGCCCCGCTGGTTAAGCCCTATGCCCCGCTTGCTAAGCTCCATGCCCCGCTGGCTAAGCTCCATGCCCACCCCGTGGAGCAGGCCACGCTGGCTAAGCTCCATGTCCCGCTGGCTAAGCTCCATGCCCACCCCGTGGAGCAGGCCCCGCTGGCTAAGCTCCATGCCCCGCTGGCTAAGCTCCATGCCCACCCCGTGGAGCAGGCCCCGCTGGCTAAGCTCCATGCCCCGCTGGCTAAGCTCCATGCCCACCCGTGGAGCAGGCCCCGCTGGCTAAGCTCCATGCCCCGCTGGCTAAGCTCCATGCCCCGCTGGCTAAGCTCCATGCCCACCCCGTGGAGCAGGCCCTGCTGGCTAAGCTCCATGCCCCGCTTGCTAAGCTCCATGCTCCGCTGGCTAAGCTCCATGCCCCGCTGGCTACGCTCCATGCCCCGCTGGCTAAGCACCATGCCCTGCTGGCTAAGCTCCATGCCCACCCCGTGGAGCAGGCCCCGCTGGCTAAGCTCCATGCCCCGCTGGCTAAGCTCCATGCTCCGCTGGCTAAGCTCCATGCCCCGCTGGCTACGTTCCATGCCCCGCTGGCTAAGCACCATGCCCTGCTGGCTAAGCTCCATGCCCACCCCGTGGAGCAGGCCCCGCTGGCTAAGCTCCATGCCCCGCTGGCTAAGCTCCATGCCCACCCCGTGGAGCAGGCCCCGCTGGCTACGTTCCATGCCCCGCTGGCTAAGCACCATGCCCCGCTGGCTAAGCACCATGCCCCGCTGGCTAAGCACCATGCCCTGCTGGCTAAGCTCCATGCCCACCCCGTGGAGCAGGCCCTGCTGGCTAAGCTCCATACCTGTGTGTATTGCCAGCAGTAAGAGGAGTTCAATTTCCAAAATTTTAATTTTTCCAATGGCCATGGCAATAGAAACAACCACATTATAAATATGGGTACCTTAACTGTCAATTCCACTTGACCAACATTCTGAAAACTATTTTAAGTCATTCATTAAAACTATTTTAAGTCATTCATTAAAACTATTTTTGAGACCTATTAGTGGTGTAATGTGACACTGCAGCTTTTCTGCACCATTTGTTTGACCCTTTACACAGTCTGAAAGTTAGCGAAGTTGGTTAAGCTCCATGCCCCGCTGGCTAAGCTCCATGCCCTGCTGGCTAAGCTCCATGCCCTGCTGGCTAAGCTCCATGCCCCGCTGGCTAAGCTCCATGCCCTGCTGGCTAAGCTCCATGCCCTGCTGGCTAAGCTCCATGCCCGCTGGCTAAGCTCATGCCCCGCTGGCTAAGCTCCATGCCCACCCCGTGGAGCAGGCCCCGCTGGCTAAGCTCCATGCCCCGCTGGCTAAGCCCCATGCCCACCCCGTGGAGCAGGCCCCGCTGGCTAAGCTCCATGCCCCGCTGGCTAAGCTCCATGCCCACCCCGTGGAGCAGGCCCCGCTGGCTAAGCTCCATGCCCCGCTGGCTAAGCTCCATGCCCACCCCGTGGAGCAGGCCCCGCTGGCTAAGCTCCATGCCCCGCTGGCTAAGCTCCATGCCCACCCCGTGGAGCAGGCCCCGCTGGCTAAGCTCCATGCCCCGCTGGCTAAGCTCCATGCCACACTGGCTAAGCTCCATGCCCACCCCGTGGAGCAGGCCCTGCTGGCTAAGCTCCATGCCCTGCTGGCTAAGCTCCATGCCCCGCTGGCTAAGCTCCATGCCCCGCTGGCTAAGCTCCATGCCCCGCTGGCTAAGCTCCATGCCCCGCTGGCTAAGCTCCATGCCCCGCTGGCTAAGCTCCATGCCCCGCTGGCTAAGCTCCATGCCCCGCTGGCTAAGCCCATGCCCCGCTGGCTAAGCTCCATGCCCCGCTGGCTAAGCCCATGCCCCGCTGGCTAAGCTCCATGCCCCGCTGGCTAAGCTCCATGCCCACCCCGTGGAGCAGGCCCCGCTGGCTAAGCTCCATGCCCACCCCGTGGAGCAGGCCACGCTGGCTAAGCTCCATGCCCCGCTGGCTAAGCTCCATGCCCCGCTGGCTAAGCTCCATGCCCACCCCGTGGAGCAGGCCCTGCTGGCTAAGCTCCATGCCCTGCTGGCTAAGCTCCATGCCCCGCTGGCTAAGCTCCATGCCCCGCTGGTTAAGCCCTATGCCCCGCTGGCTAAGCTCCATGCCCACCCTGTGTAGCAGGCCACGCTGGCTAAGCTCCATGTCCCGCTGGCTAAGCTCCATGCCCACCCCGTGGAGCAGGCCCCGCTGGCTAAGCTCCATGCCCCGCTGGCTAAGCCCATGCCCACCCGTGGAGCAGGCCCTGCTGGCTAAGCTCCATGCCCTGCTGGCTAAGCTCCATGCCCCGCTGGCTAAGCTCCATGCCCCGCTGGTTAAGCCCTATGCCCCGCTGGCTAAGCTCCATGCCCCGCTGGCTAAGCTCCATGCCCACCCCGTGGAGCAGGCCACGCTGGCTAAGCTCCATGTCCCGCTGGCTAAGCTCCATGCCCACCCCGTGGAGCAGGCCCCGCTGGCTAAGCTCCATGCCCCGCTGGCTAAGCTCCATGCCCACCCGTGGAGCAGGCCCCGCTGGCTAAGCTCCATGCCCCGCTGGCTAAGCTCCATGCCCACCCGTGGAGCAGGCCCCGCTGGCTAAGCTCCATGCCCCGCTGGCTAAGCTCCATGCCCCGCTGGCTAAGCTCCATGCCCACCCCGTGGAGCAGGCCCTGCTGGCTAAGCTCCATGCCCCGCTGGCTAAGCTCCATGCTCCGCTGGCTAAGCTCCATGCCCCGCTGGCTAAGCTCCATGCCCCGCTGGCTAAGCACCATGCCCTGCTGGCTAAGCTCCATGCCCACCCCGTGGAGCAGGCCCCGCTGGCTAAGCTCCATGCCCCGCTGGCTAAGCTCCATGCCCACCCCGTGGAGCAGGCCCCGCTGGCTACGTTCCATGCCCCGCTGGCTAAGCACCATGCCCCGCTGGCTAAGCACCATGCCCCGCTGGCTAAGCACCATGCCCTGCTGGCTAAGCTCCATGCCCACCCTGTGGAGCAGGCCCTGCTGGCTAAGCTCCATACCTGTGTGTATTGCCAGCAGTAAGAGGAGTTCAATTTCCAAAATTTTAATTTTTCCAATGGCCATGGCAATAGAAACAACCACATTATAAATATGGGTACCTTAACTGTCAATTCCACTTGACCAACATTCTGAAAACTATTTTAAGTCATTCATTAAAACTATTTTAAGTCATTCATTAAAACTATTTTAAGTCATTCATTAAAACTATTTTAAGTCATTCATTAAAACTATTTTTGAGACCTATTAGTGGTGTAATGTGACACTGCAGCTTTTCTGCACCATTTGTTTGACCCTTTACACAGTCTGAAAGTTAGCGAAGTTGGTTAAGCTCCATGCCCCGCTGGCTAAGCTCCATGCCCTGCTGGCTAAGCTCCATGCCCCGCTGGTTAAGCTCCATGCCCCGCTGGTTAAGCTCCATGCCCCGCTGGCTAAGCTCCATGCCCTGCTGGCTAAGCTCCATGCCCTGCTGGCTAAGCTCCATGCCCCGCTGGCTAAGCTCCATGCCCACCCCGTGGAGCAGGCCACGCTGGCTAAGCTCCATGTCCCGCTGGCTAAGCTCCATGCCCACCCCGTGGAGCAGGCCCCGCTGGCTAAGCTCCATGCCCGCTGGCTAAGCTCCATGCCCTGCTGGCTAAGCTCCATGCCCGCTGCTGGCTAAGCTCCATGCCCCGCTGGCTAAGCCCATGCCCACCCCGTGGAGCAGGCCCCGCTGGCTAAGCTCCATGCCCCGCTGGCTAAGCTCCATGCCCACCCCGTGGAGCAGGCCCCGCTGGCTAAGCTCCATGCCCCGCTGGCTAAGCTCCATGCCCCGCTGGCTAAGCTCCATGCCCCGCTGGCTAAGCTCCATGCCCCGCTGGCTAAGCTCCATGCCCCGCTGGCTAAGCTCCATGCCCACCCCGTGGAGCAGGCCCCGCTGGCTAAGCTCCATGCCCCGCTGGCTAAGCTCCATGCCCACCCCGTGGAGCAGGCCCCGCTGGCTAAGCTCCATGCCCCGCTGGCTAAGCTCCATGTCCCGCTGGCTAAGATCCATGCCCACCCGTGGAGCAGGCCCCGCTGGCTAAGCTCCATGCCCCGCTGGCTAAGCTCCATGCCCACCCCGTGGAGCAGGCCCCGCTGGCTAAGCTCCATGCCCGCTGGCTAAGCTCCATGCCCACCCCGTGGAGCAGGCCCCGCTGGCTAAGCTCCATGCCCCGCTGGCTAAGCTCCATGCCCACCCCGTGGAGCAGGCCCCGCTGGCTAAGCTCCATGCCCCGCTGGCTAAGCTCCATGCTCCGCTGGCTAAGCTCCATGCTCCGCTGGCTAAGCTCCATGCCCCGCTGGCTAAGCACCATGCCCCGCTGGCTAAGCTCCATGCCCCGCTGGCTAAGCTCCATGCTCCGCTGGCTAAGCTCCATGCCCCGCTGGCTAAGCTCCATGCCCCGCTGGCTACGTACCATGCCCCGCTGGCTAAGCACCATGCCCCGCTGGCTAAGCACCATGCCCTGCTGGCTAAGCTCCATGCCCCGCTGGCTAAGCTCCATGCCCCGCTGGCTAAGCTCCATGCCCCGCTGGCTAAGCTCCATGCCCCGCTGGCTAAGCACCATGCCCCGCTGGCTAAGCACCATGCCCCGCTGGCTAAGCTCCATGCCCTGCTGGCTAAGCTCCATGCCCACCCCGTGGAGCAGGCCCTGCTGGCTAAGCTCCATACCTGTGTGTATTGCCAGCAGTAAGAGGAGTTCAATTTCCAAAATTTTAATTTTTCCAATGGCCATGGCAATAGAAACAACCACATTATAAATATGGGTACCTTAACTGTCAATTCCAATTGACCAACATTCTGAAAACTATTTTAAGTAATTCATTAAAACTATTTTTTAGACCTATTAGTGGTGTAATGTGACACTGCAGCTTTTCTGCACCATTTGTTTGACCCTTTACACAGTCTGAAAGTTAGCGAAGTTGGTTAAGCTCCATGCCCCGCTGGCTAAGCTCCATGCCCTGCTGGCTAAGCTCCATGCCCTGCTGGCTAAGCTCCATGCCCCGCTGGCTAAGCTCCATGCCCACCCCGTGGAGCAGGCCCCGCTGGCTAAGCTCCATGCCCCGCTGGCTAAGCTCCATGCCCCGCTGGCTAAGCTCCATGCCCCGCTGGCTAAGCTCCATGCCCCGCTGGCTAAGCTCCATGCCCCGCTGGCTAAGCTCCATGCCCACCCCGTGGAGCAGGCCCCGCTGGCTAAGCTCCATGCCCCGCTGGCTAAGCTCCATGCCCACCCCGTGGAGCAGGCCCCGCTGGCTAAGCTCCATGCCCCGCTGGCTAAGCTCCATGCCCACCCGTGGAGCAGGCCCCGCTGGCTAAGCTCCATGCCCCGCTGGCTAAGCTCCATGCCCCGCTGGCTAAGCTCCATGCCCACCCTCTGGAGCAGCAGGCACCGCTGGCTAAGCCCATGCCCCGCTGGCTAAGCTCCATGCCCCGCTGGCTAAGCTCCATGCCCCGCTGGCTAAGCTCCATGCCCCGCTGGCTAAGCTCCATGCCCACCCCGTGGAGCAGGCCCCGCTGGCTAAGCTCCATGCCCCGCTGGCTAAGCTCCATGCCCCGCTGGCTAAGCCCATGCCCCGCTGGCTAAGCCCATGCCCCGCTGGCTAAGCTCCATGCCCCGCTGGTTAAGCTCCATGCCCCGCTGGCTAAGCTCCATGCCCCGCTGGCTAAGCTCCATGCCCCGCTGGTTAAGCTCCATGCCCCGCTGGCTAAGCTCCATGCCCCGCTGGCTAAGCTCCATGCCCCGCTGGCTAAGCTCCATGCCCACCCCGTGGAGCAGGCCCCGCTGGCTAAGCTCCATGCCCCGCTGGCTAAGCTCCATGCCCACCGTGGAGCAGGCCCCGCTGGCTAAGCTCCATGCCCCGCTGGCTAAGCTCCATGCCCCGCTGGCTAAGCTCCATGCCCCGCTGGCTAAGCTCCATGCCCCGCTGGCTAAGCTCCATGCCCCGCTGGCTAAGCTCCATGCCCACCCCGTGGAGCAGGCCCCGCTGGCTAAGCTCCATGCCCCGCTGGCTAAGCTCCATGCCCACCCCGTGGAGCAGGCCCCGCTGGCTAAGCTCCATGCCCCGCTGGCTAAGCTCCATGCCCACCCCGTGGAGCAGGCCCCGCTGGCTAAGCTCCATGCCCCGCTGGCTAAGCTCCATGCCCCGCTGGCTAAGCCCATGCCCACCCTGTGGGAGCAGGCACCGCTGGCTAAGCTCCATGCCCCGCTGGCTAAGCTCCATGCCCCGCTGGCTAAGCCCATGCCCCGGCTGGCTAAGCTCCATGCCCGCTGGCTAAGCTCCATGCCCACCCCGTGGAGCAGGCCCCGCTGGCTAAGCTCCATGCCCCGCTGGCTAAGCTCCATGCCCGCGCTCTCATGCCCCGCTGGCTAAGCCCATGCCCCGCTGGCTAAGCTCCATGCCCCGCTGGTTAAGCTCCATGCCCCGCTGGCTAAGCTCCATGCCCCGCTGGCTAAGCTCCATGCCCCGCTGGCTAAGCTCCATGCCCACCCCGTGGAGCAGGCCCCGCTGGCTAAGCTCCATGCCCCGCTGGCTAAGCTCCATGCCCCGCTGGCTAAGCTCCATGCCCCGCTGGCTAAGCTCCATGCCCCGCTGGCTAAGCTCCATGCCCTGCTGGCTAAGCTCCATGCCCCGCTGGCTAAGCTCCATGCCCACCCCGTGGAGCAGGCCCCGCTGGCTAAGCTCCATGCCCCGCTGGCTAAGCTCCATGCCCCGCTGGCTAAGCCCATGCCCCGCTGGCTAAGCTCCATGCCCCGCTGGCTAAGCTCCATGCCCCGCTGGCTAAGCTCCATGCCCACCCGTGGAGCAGGCCCCGCTGGCTAAGCTCCATGCCCCGCTGGCTAAGCTCCATGCCCACCCCGTGGAGCAGGCCCCGCTGGCTAAGCTCCATGCCCCGCTGGCTAAGCTCCATGCCCAGCTGCTGGCTAAGCCCATGCCCCGTGGAGCAGGCCTAAGCTCCATGCCCCTCACACTAAGCCCATGCCCAGCTGGCTAAGCTCCATGCCCGCTGGCTAGCTCCATGCCCACCTGCTGGAGCAGGCCCCGCTGGCTAAGCTCCATGCCCCGCTGGCTGGCTCATGCCCCGCTGTGGCTCATGCCCTGCAGCTCCATGCCCCGCTGGCTAAGCTCCATGCCCCGCTGGCTAAGCTCCATGCCCACCCCGTGGAGCAGGCCCCGCTGGCTAAGCTCCATGCCCCGCTGGCTAAGCTCCATGCCCCGCTGGCTAAGCTCCATGCCCCGCTGGCTAAGCTCCATGCCCCGCTGGCTAAGCTCCATGCCCCGCTGGCTAAGCTCCATGCCCCGCTGGCTAAGCTCCATGCCCCGCTGGTTAAGCTCCATGCCCCGCTGGCTAAGCTCCATGCCCCGCTGGCTAAGCTCCATGCCCCGCTGGCTAAGCTCCATGCCCCGCTGGCTAAGCCCATGCCCACCCCGTGGAGCAGGCCCCGCTGGCTAAGCTCCATGCCCCGCTGGCTAAGCTCCATGCCCACCCGTGGAGCAGGCCCCGCTGGCTAAGCTCCATGCCCCGCTGGCTAAGCTCCATGCCCCGCTGGCTAAGCTCCATGCCCCGCTGGCTAAGCTCCATGCCCCGCTGGCTAAGCTCCATGCCCGCTGGCTAAGCTCCATGCCCACCCCGTGGAGCAGGCCCCGCTGGCTAAGCTCCATGCCCGCTGGCTAAGCCCATGCCCACCCCCGTGGAGCAGGCCCCGCTGGCTAAGCTCCATGCCCCGCTGGCTAAGCTCCATGCCCACCCCGTGGAGCAGGCCCCGCTGGCTAAGCTCCATGCCCCGCTGGCTAAGCTCCATGCCCACCCCGTGGAGCAGGCCCCGCTGGCTAAGCTCCATGCCCCGCTGGCTAAGCTCCATGCCCCGCTGGCTAAGCTCCATGCCCCGCTGGCTAAGCTCCATGCCCCGCTGGCTAAGCTCCATGCCCACCCCGTGGAGCAGGCCCCGCTGGCTAAGCTCCATGCCCGCTGGCTAAGCTCCATGCCCACCCCGTGGAGCAGGCCCCGCTGGCTAAGCTCCATGCCCCGCTGGCTAAGCTCCATGCCCCGCTGGCTAAGCTCCATGCCCACCCCGTGGAGCAGGCCCTGCTGGCTAAGCTCCATGCCCCGCTGGCTAAGCTCCATGCCCCGCTGGCTAAGCTCCATGCCCTGCTGGCTAAGCTCCATGCCCCGCTGGCTAAGCTCCATGCCCCGCTGGTTAAGCTCCATGCCCCGCTGGCTAAGCTCCATGCCCCGCTGGCTAAGCTCCATGCCCCGCTGGCTAAGCTCCATGCCCCGCTGGCTAAGCTCCATGCCCCGCTGGCTAAGCTCCATGCCCACCCCGTGGAGCAGGCCCCGCTGGCTAAGCTCCATGCCCCGCTGGCTAAGCTCCATGCCCACCCCGTGGAGCAGGCCCCGCTGGCTAAGCTCCATGCCCCGCTGGCTAAGCTCCATGCCCCGCTGGCTAAGCTCCATGCCCACCCCGTGGAGCAGGCCCCGCTGGCTAAGCTCCATGCCCCGCTGGCTAAGCTCCATGCCCACCCCGTGGAGCAGGCCCCGCTGGCTAAGCTCCATGCCCCGCTGGCTAAGCTCCATGCCCCGCTGGCTAAGCTCCATGCCCCGCTGGCTAAGCTCCATGCCCGCTGGCTGGCTAAGCTCCATGCCCACCCCGTGGAGCAGGCCCCGCTGGCTAAGCTCCATGCCCCGCTGGCTAAGCTCCATGCCCACCCCGTGGAGCAGGCCCCGCTGGCTAAGCTCCATGCCCCGCTGGCTAAGCTCCATGCCCACCCCGTGGAGCAGGCCCTGCTGGCTAAGCTCCATGCCCCGCTGGCTAAGCTCCATGCCCCGCTGGCTAAGCTCCATGCCCTGCTGGCTAAGCTCCATGCCCCGCTGGCTAAGCTCCATGCCCGCTGGTTAAGCTCCATGCCCCGCTGGCTAAGCTCCATGCCCCGCTGGCTAAGCCCATGCCCCGCTGGCTAAGCTCCATGCCCCGCTGGCTAAGCTCCATGCCCCGCTGGCTAAGCTCCATGCCCCTGGCTAAGCTCCATGCCCCGCTGGCTAAGCTCCATGCCCCGCTGGCTAAGCTCCATGCCCCGCTGGCTAAGCCCATGCCCACTGGCTAAGCTCCATGCCCCGCTGGCTAAGCTCCATGCCCCGCTGGCTAAGCTCCATGCCCCGCTGGCTAAGCTCCATGCCCCGCTGGCTAAGCCCATGCCCCGCTGGTTAAGCTCCATGCCCCGCTGGCTAAGCTCCATGCCCCGCTGGCTAAGCTCCATGCCCCGCTGGCTAAGCTCCATGCCCACCCCGTGGAGCAGGCCCCGCTGGCTAAGCTCCATGCCCCGCTGGCTAAGCTCCATGCCCACCCCGTGGAGCAGGCCCCGCTGGCTAAGCTCCATGCCCCGCTGGCTAAGCTCCATGCCCACCCCGTGGAGCAGGCCCCGCTGGCTAAGCTCCATGCCCCGCTGGCTAAGCTCCATGCCCACCCCGTGGAGCAGGCCCTGCTGGCTAAGCTCCATGCCCTGCTGGCTAAGCTCCATGACCCGCTGGCTAAGCTCCATGCCCCGCTGGTTAAGCCCCATGCCCCGCTGGCTAAGCTCCATGCCCCGCTGGCTAAGCTCCATGCCCACCCCGTGGAGCAGGCCCTGCTGGCTAAGCTCCATACCTGTGTGTATTGCCAGCAGTAAGAGGAGTTCAATTTCCAAAAAGACAAGGGCTGTATGTCGTCACTTTCTAACTTGCCGAAATACAACTGCTCAGAGTTTAACACATTAATGTATTGTCAAAATTCAATAAGCATTCCCACAGGTCACGGGTATTCAACATATTTTTTAATCAAGATTAGGGTTAATGTAATAATGAAGTTGTCACAGGATACCAAAAAAACATGTATTTCTGTATAGTCATGGAAACATTAACACAGTTGGACCCACTGGCCTGTTGTGGCAGTTCAGGGACAAGTTGCAAAGAGGAAGTTCATGTCTCCATAGTATCACACTAGTTTCCATAGCAACGCACTACTCCATCTCCGCAGTGAAACACACTCAGAAATGCAAGAAAGAACAAGAGGCAGAGAGAGAGAGAGAGAGAGAGAGAGAGAGAGAGAGAGAGAGAGAGAGAGAGAGAGAGAGTTCATACAGACAGTGGCAAGTCAAACTTCAGGACTTAAGTACTTTTTCAGGCACTAATATTTATTTTCAAGGACCATCAATTTGTAATATTAACCATGTGTATGTGACCAAGAAAATGTGATCATGCAATAGTTTCTAGTTGCCACCAGATGGCAGTATAGCACCACAACCTTAATGGGAAACATGACTTTGTATATTATTCATCACTACCTTACAAGTTATACTCAATACGCTGATTTATTATATACATGAATCGCAAGTCAGTACTGAGGATATCATTTGAGTATTAATGACTATTGTATTTTTATTGCACATTTGGGAATCTTAATATCTACGAAAAAGCCTCTCGCTTCCGACTGGCAGCTTTAGTGTCGCTGCTCGGGTGGGCTGTGAACAGAACGCCAGGAGCCCAGCTGCTGCTTGATAAAGTTGAATATCGCCCCCGGGGAATGATGCGATTGGTAAAAATGCTCTGGAGGTCATTGCAGAGAAATAGTCACAATGTAGAACTGGCGCCAGCGCAGGATGCAGTTATCTTTCCGGCTTCATGTCGCTCTTCAGGGTCGATTCACCCATGGGAAGTTTTCATGAGCTGAAATAAAAGATCCCAAAAATGTTCCATACGCACAACAGGCAGGATTAAATCTACAGGCCGTTTAGCTATGGATGTGACGTTTGGCGCCTAATCAGTCAGTTCTGTACCTGCCTGGCTAAGTGGCTGTGTGAGTGGAATGAGCGATCTCGCCTGGCAACCAGAACACGGAACGTCAGGAAATAAAACTGGCTAGAATGCAAGACCAATACATTTAAAAAATATTTTTCATGTTCACATACTTGATAATTAATTGTCTGTTCTCCTTTAATTTTAATTAAACTACTTTTCAAGTAACAACTTGAGAAAATGTCAGATTTTCAAGGTGTTCCATTTGAGAGTGCCAATTCAAGTATTTTAAGCACCTCAAGCACCTTGTGACCCCTGGAGAGAGAAAGAGGCCGGGAAAGAGAGAGGCCAGCCGAGAGAGAAAGAGAGAGGCCAGCCGAGAGAGAAAGAGAGAGGCCAGCCGAGAGAGAAAGAGAGAGGCCAGCCGAGAGAGAAAGAGAGAGGCCAGCCGAGAGAGAAAGAGAGAGGCCAGCCGAGAGAGAAAGAGAGAGGCCAGCCGAGAGAGAAAGAGAGAGAGATGCCGAGAAAGGAAAGACAGAAAGAGTGTGACAGAGAGAGTCATGTTATCGTCCATGAGGAAACAGTATAACTTTAGGAGGTGGTTTGCCTCTCTTCCCCAGTCTCTCTTCACAGGGTGATCTTTGTGTTGCGGAAGCTGGAATTATCCCTAAAAAGAGAAAACAGATCCATTTTTTTTTAAGTTTGAATTATCCATAGAGATAACACAGTTAGTGGAGTACACAATGGTGGGAGTGTGTGTGAATCATACTTGAGGCTGTCGTTGTGCGTCTTGTACTCCATGATGGTGTTGGGAGGGAGGTTCAGGACGCGTCGAAGAGTGTCTCGGATTCTAGATGTCGTCACCTGATCGCTGGCTGTCTTATTCCATATGGAAAGGATGTCTTCCTAGAGACAGACAGAGACACACACAGAGTGAGTGAGGCTGAATCTCAAACCGAACACTTTGAACACTCGATATGCGCGTTCAGTCAACCTCAAATGCTAGTTGTCGAGTCAGAGGGCTCCACTGCAACCTTTGGAAGCCTCTTCATCCAGTGGGAATCGTTTGCCAAATTCGTACCCTTGGCAACAATAAGTCAACAGGAAACAAGTTGGCAACACGTTCATCCCAACAATAAGTCAACAGGAAACAAGTTGGCAGCACGTTCATCCCAACAATAAGTCAACAGGAAACAAGTTGGCAGCACGTTCATCCCAACAATAAGTCAACAGGAAACAAGTTGCCGAGGTCTTGCTAGCTAGCTGTAAGCCTGAGCCAGCCTCTTCATACAAAACAAAAAAGAAGCTAAAATCAGCTAGTGCAACACTATATGCAACGCTCCTTCAATAAGCTAGCTACTTAGCTAACAGGACAAAGTTGTTATTATTACTACTATTGTAGTAATATCTTATCACAATGAACTAGTTAATGAAGTAGCAACTGCTTGTTCTGTACTGACTCATTGCCTTATTGAATCAGCTGCTGCTGCACTGTGAGCTCAGCTGTCCCACAACGTTACATTTGCTGAAAACATGCTGAATCAGCAAGCTGTTCAACTATCGTCAATCAGAGAAAAGCTTAACACTATCAATGCAGTGCCCTTAAATCCTTAACTAGCTTCTCATTCCATCCCAGTGTTTGTCAGTGAAGCTAGCGAGCAGCAGGCAGCCTGCAAGCTAAATCATCTGATGAAGTCATTGGTGATCGAAATACAGTACCAGTTAAAAGTCTGGACACTTCTTTATTTTTCCTATTGTCTACATTGTAGAATAACAGTGAATACATCAAAACTATGAAATAACACATATGGAATCATGTAGTAACCAAATAAAGTGTTAAACAAATCACAATATGTTTTTATTTTATATTCTTCAAAGTAGCCACCCTTTGCCTTGATGACAGCTTTGCACACTCTTGGCGTTCTCTCAACCAGCTTCACCTCGAAGGCTTTTCCAACAGTCTTGAAGGAGTTCCCACATATGCGGAGCACCTTGTTGGCTGCTTTTCCTTCACTCTGCAGTACAACTCATCCCAAACCATCTCAATTGGGTTGAGGTCGGGTGATTGTGGAGGCCAGGTCATCTGATGCAGCACTCCATCACTCTCCTTCTTGGTCAAACAGCCCTTACACAGCCTGGAGGTGTGTTGGGTCATTGTCCTGTTGAAAAACAAATGATAGTGGAACTAAGCCCAAACCAGAAGGGATGGCGTATAGCTGCAGAATGCTCTGGTAGCCATGCTGGTTAAATGTGCCTTTAATTCTAAATAAATCACAGACAGTGTCACCAGCAAAGCACCCCCACACCATCACACCTCCTCCTCCATGCTTCACGGTGGGAACCACACATGCGGAGATCATCCGTTCACCTACTCCGCATCTCACAAAGACACAGCGGTTGGAACCAAAACTCTCCAATTTGGACTAAGTTCAAAAGGACAGATTTCCACCAATCGAAAGTCCATTGCACATGTTTCTTGACCCAAGCAAGTCTCTTATTATTGGTGTCCTTTAGTAGTGGTTTCTTTGCAGCAATTCGACCATGAAGGCCTGATTTACACACTCCTCTGAACAGTTGATGTTGAGATGTGTCTGTTACTTGTGAAGCATTTATTTGGACTGCAATTTCTGAGGCTGGTAACTGTAATGAACTTATCCTCTGCAGCAGAGGTAACACTGGGTCTACCTTTCCTGTGGCGGTCCTCATGAGAGCCAGTTTCATCACAGTGCTTGATGTTTTTTGCGACTGCGCTTGAAGAAACTGTCAAAGTTCTTGACATTTTTCAGATTGACCGACCTTCATGTCTTAAGTAATGATGGACTGTCATTTCTCTTTGCTTATTTGAGCTGTTCTTTCCATAATATGGATAAGGCTATGTTCTGTATACCCCCCCTACCTTGTCACAACTCAACGCATTCCAGGTGACTACCTCGTGAAGCTGGTTGAGAGAATGCAAAGAGTGTGCAAAGCTTTCATCAATGCAAAGGGTGGCTAATTTGAAAAATCTAAACATATATTTTGATTTGTTTAACACTTTTTTGTTTACTACATGATTCCATGTGTTATTTCATAGTGTTGATGTTTTCACTATTATTCTACAATGTAGAAAATAGTAAAAATAATGAAAAACCCTGGAATGAGTAGGTGTGCCCAAACTTTTGACTGGTACTGTAGTGCACATATTTTGTTCAACTTGCTCACTGTCTATCGGAGTAGCCTATTCCTCTGTCCGTGCCCCAGGTCCCAAGTGCCTGTGTTTCATAGCGAGTTATGTTACAAGATAAGCCGCGGGAGATAATGCTCGCGAATGGATTTAGAATTGTTTTATATTGACAAGTGGGACGTCGAGAGGGCATCGTCTCAATGCTCATTTTGGCCCCCAAAAACGTAGTGATCACTATCAGCAAGTGGCCAATCGATAAAGGGCTTAGGGCCCAAGAGATTCAGCCTGTGTGTGTGTGTGTGTACCTGAAAGCGTATAGAGACCACCACTCCACAGATCTCCTCTCCCACCATGAACTGTTCTCCCAACATGGCCAGAATAATGTTCTCCCAGAACCTGCTGGCCAGACCTGTCAACAACAACAATATTAACAACAATATTAACATGGCCAGGATAATGTTCTCCCAGAACCTGCTGGCCAGACCTGTCAACAACAACAATATTAACATGGCCAGAATAATGTTCTCCCAGAACCTGCTGGCCAGACCTGTCAACAACAACAATATTAACAACAATATTAACATGGCCAGAATAAGGTCCTCCCAGAACTTGCTGGCCAGACCTGTCAACAACAACAATATTAACATGGCCAGAATAATGTTCTCCCAGAACCTGCTGGCCAGACCTGTCAACAACAACAATATTAACATGGCCAGAATAATGTTCTCCCAGAACCTGCTGGCCAGACCTGTCAACAACAACAATATTAACATGGCCAGAATAATGTTCTCCCAGAACCTGCTGGCCAGACCTGTCAACAACAACAATATTAACATGGCCAGAATAATGTTCTCCCAGAACCTGCTGGCCAGACCTGTCAACAACAACAATATTAACATGGCCAGAATAATGTTCTCCCAGAACCTGCTGGCCAGACCTGTCAACAACAACAATATTAACATGGCCAGAATAATGTTCTCCCAGAACCTGCTGGCCAGACCTGTCAACAATACAACAAGAACAATATTAAAAGGCAAGTTTAAAGAAGAGCTCACAATGCTAATAGGAGGTTTAGAATGTTAAAGGATTTTTGGGCTCCCGAGTGGCGCAACGGTCTAAGTCACTCATAAAGTATGTGTTGTCATTTCAAAGGATTTGTTTTTGGATGAAAGCTAGAGCTAGAGAGCTAGAGAGCTAGTGCTAGAGAGCTAGAGCTAGAGAGCTAGAGAGCTAGATGTGGAGAGCTAGAGCGCTAGAGAGCTAGAGCCAGAGCTAGAGAGCTAGAGCTAGAGCTAGAGAGCTAGAGCTAGAGAGCTAGAGCTAGAGAGCTAGAGAGCTAGAGCTAGAGAGCTAGAGCTAGAGAGCTAGAGAGCTAGAGAGCTAGAGCTAGAGAGCTAGAGCTAGAGAGCTAGAGCTAGAGAGCTAGAGAGCTAGAGCGAGAATAAGAAATGGCACTTCTGTAGCTAAATATATTATTAATCAATTATTAAAAACAATTCCGTATTAAATTACCTGGTATGATGGTACATCATAGCGATAGATAGAAGACTCATTGTTATATCGGTGCCATTATAGTGTCTGTGACATCATGGGCAGCACCATTGATGCTACAACCCATAGGAATCCCAACCCAGTTGACTACTTTAAAATGGCAGAAGCAGGGTGGAAGCCATCAATGGCGCTGCTAAAACAGCCTTTTGGCCACAAGAAGCTTCTATCATTCTCTTTGTGGAGCATTGATCCGTTAAGCTGTTATTTTGGAGTTTTTGCCCAAAGTCAACATTTAAAAAGGGAGGTTTAGAGAAGAAAACATTTTTAACAGGTTGCGCAGCCTCGGCCTAAAAATATTAATAAAAACGACAGACCTTTCCGCAGCCTCGGTCTAATAATAATATTAATAAAAACGACAGACCTTTCCGCAGCCTCGGCCTAATAATAATATTAATAAAAACGACAGACCTTTCCGCAACCTCGGTCTAATAATAATATTAATAAAAACGACAGACCTTTCCGCAGCCTCGGTCTAATAATAATATTAATAAAAACGACAGACCTTTCCGCAGCCTCGGCCTAATAATAATATTAATAAAAACGACAGACCTTTCCGCAACCTCGGCCTAATAATAATAATATTCATAAAAACGACAGACCTTTCCGCAGCCTCGGCCTAATAATATTAATAAAAACGACAGACCTTTCCGCAGCCTCGGCCTAATAATGATATTCATAAACACTACAGACCTTTCCGCAGCCTCGGCCTGATAATAATAATAAAAACGACAGACCTTTCCGCAACCTCGGCCTAATAATATTAATAAAAACGACAGACCTTTCCGCAGCCTCGGCCTAATAATGATATTCATAAACACTACAGACCTTTCCGCAGCCTCGGCCTAATAATAATATTAATAAACACTACAGACCTTTCCGCAGCCTCGGCCTAATAATGATATTCATAAACACTACAGACCTTTCCGCAGCCTCGGCCTAATAATAATAATATTCATAAAAACGACAGACCTTTCCGCAGCCTCGGCCTAATAATATTAATAAAAACGACAGACCTTTCCGCAACCTCGGCCTAATAATGATAATATTCATAAAAACGACAGACCTTTCCGCAGCCTCGGCCTAATAATAATAATATTCATAAAAACGACAGACCTTTCCGCAACCTCGGCCTAATAATAATATTAATAAACACTACAGACCTTTCCGCAACCTCGGCCTAATAATAATATGAATAAAAACGACAGACCTTTCCGCAGCCTCGGCCTAATAATAATATTAATAAAAACGACAGACCTTTCGCAACCTCGGCCTGATAATAATATGAATAAACACGACAGACCTTTCCGCAGCCTCGGCCTAATAATAATAATATTCATAAAAACGACAGACCTTTCCGCAACCTCGGCCTAATAATAATATTAATAAACACTACAGACCTTTCCGCAACCTCGGCCTAATAATAATATGAATAAAAACGACAGACCTTTCCGCAGCCTCGGCCTAATAATGATATTCATAAACACTACAGACCTTTCCGCAGCCTCGGCCTAATAATAATAATATGAATAAAAACGACAGACCTTTCCGCAACCTCGGCCTAATAATAATATGAATAAAAACGACAGACCTTTCCGCAACCTCGGCCTAATAATAATATGAATAAAAACGACAGACCTTTCCGCAGCCTCGGCCTAATAATAATATTAATAAAAACGACAGACCTTTCCGCAGCCTCGGCCTAATAATAATATGAATAAAAACGACAGACCTTTCCGCAACCTCGGCCTAATAATAATATGAATAAAAACGACAGACCTTTCCGCAGCCTCGGCCTAATAATAATATGAATAAAGCGACAGACCTTTCCGCAGCCTCGGCCTGATAATAATATGAATAGAAACGACAGACCTTTCCGCAGCCTCGGCCTGATAATAATATGAATAAAAACGACAGACCTTTCCGCAGCCTCGGCCTGATAATAATATGAATAAAAACGACAGACCTTTCCGCAGCCTCGGCCTGATAATAATATTATAGAAACTACAGACCTTTCCGCAGCCTCGGCCTGATAATAATATTATAGAAACTACAGACCTTTCCGCAGCCTCGGCCTGATAATAATATTATAGAAACTACAGACCTTTCCGCAGCCTCGGCCTGATAATAATATTATAGAAACTACAGACCTTTCCGCAGCCTCGGCCTGATAATAATATTAATAAAAACGACAGACCTTTCCGCAGCCTCGGCCTGATAATAATATTATAGAAACTACAGACCTTTCCGCAGCCTGGATAATAATATTATAGAAACTACAGACCTTTCCGCAGCCTCGGCCTGATAATAATATTATAGAAACTACAGACCTTTCCACAGCCTCGGCCTGATAATAATATTATAGAAACGACAGACCTTTCCGCAGCCTCGGCCTGATAATAATATGAATAAAAACGACAGACCTTTCCGCAGCCTCGGCCTGATAATAATATTATAGAAACTACAGACCTTTCCGCAGCCTCGGCCTGATAATAATATTATAGAAACTACAGACCTTTCCGCAGCCTGATGATCCACTTCCCACCATTCTTATTAGCTTCATCCTGGAGGGTTACACACAAAGATACATAGGTATGATTATAGTGGATGGAATGCAATCATGCTGATGGACTGACTTGACCATCTTATATACATCACACACAGTGAATACTGTTGGAGACTGACTTGAACCAGTTTTAATAATTAATAATTAGCCTAGCAGTAGCAATTATTGTGTTATGGGTTGGATGGAATGGTCTATGTGCATTGTATTTGGGCAGAGGGGAAGGGGGCCTGTCTCTGAGGACAAGAATGATTGCATAAAGGTTGAATAGGAGCAATTTGTCTAGAGATAGTGTTGTAGAACAGTAATTACAATCCATCCTATATATCTACTTTTTTAAACCATTAAATATTCAGAGTTTACACAGCGCATTTGGAAAGTATTCAGACCCCATCAACATTTTGTTACGTTACAACTTTATTCGAAAATGGATTAAATAAAAAATCCTCAATCTACACACAATGCCCCATAATGACATCACAATGCCCCATAATGACATCACAATGCCCCATAATGACAAAGTGAAAACAGGTTGAGACATTTTTGCTAAATAATAAAACATCTAACAGAAATAGCTTATTTACGTAAGTATTCAGTCCCTTTGCTATGACACTCGAAATTGAACTCCTGGGTGTCAGGGAAAAAACTAAGTAAATCAAATTTTAAATCAAATTGTACTAGTCACAAGCCAAATACAACAGGTGTAGACCTTACAGTGGAATACCGAATACAACAGGTGCAGTAGACTTTAGAGTGGAATACCGAATACAACAGGTGCAGTAGACTTTACAGTGGAATTCTTACTACAACAGGTGTAGACCTCACAGTGAAATGCTTAGTTACGAACCCTTAACCAACAATGCAGTTAAAAAATAATATGAATAAGAAACAAAAATAACAAGTAATTAAGTTAAAGAGCAGCAGTAAAATAACAATAGTGATAATACCGGGTACTGGTACAGAGTCAATGTGGAGGCTATATACAGGGGGTACCGGTACAGAGTCAATGTGGAGACTATATACAGGGGGTACTGCACAGAGTCAATGTGGATATATACAGGGTACACAGAGTCAATGTGGAGACTATATACAGGGGGTACTGTACAGAGTCAATGTGGAGACTATATACAGGGGGTACCGGTACAGAGTCAATGTGGAGGCTATATACAGGGGGTACCGGTACAGAGTCAATGTGGAGGCTATATACAGGGGGTACCGGTACAGAGTCAATGTGGAGACTATATACAGGGGTACCGGTACAGAGTCAATGTGGAGGCTATATACAGGGGGTACTGTACAGAGTCAATGTGGAGGCTATATACAGGGTACTGTACAGAGTCAATGTGGAGGCTATATACAGGGGGTACCGGTACAGAGTCAATGTGGAGGCTATATACAGGGGGTACCAGTACAGAGTCAATGTGGAGGCTATATACAGGGGGTACCGGTACAGAGTCAATGTGGAGGCTATATACAGGGGGTACCGGTACAGAGTCAATGTGGAGGCTATATACAGGGGGGTACCGGTACAGAGTCAATGTGGAGGCTATATACAGGGGGTACTGCGGTACAGAGTCAATGTGGAGGTTATATACAGGGAGTACAGTACAGAGTCAATGTGGAGGCTATATACAGGGGGTACCGGTACAGAGTCAATGTGGAGACTATATACAGGGGGTACTGCACAGAGTCAATGTGGAGACTATATACAGGGGGTACCGGTACAGAGTCAATGTGGAGGCTATATACAGGGGGTACCAGTACAGAGTCAATGTGGAGACTATATACAGGGGTACAGTACAGAGTCAATGTGGAGGCTATATACAGGGTACCGGTACAGAGTCAATGTGGAGGCTATATACAGGGGGTACTGTACAGAGTCAATGTGGAGGCTATATACAGGGGGTACCGGTACAGAGTCAATGTGGAGGCTATATACAGGGGTACCGGTACAGAGTCAATGTGGAGGCTATATACAGGGGGTACCGGTACAGAGTCAATGTGGAGGCTATATACAGGGGGTACCGGTACAGAGTCAATGTGGAGGCTATATACAGGGGGTACCGGTACAGAGTCAATGTGGAGGCTATATACAGGGGGTACCGGTACCGGTACAGAGTCAATGTGGAGACTATATACAGGGGTACCGGTACAGAGTCAGTGTGGAGGCTATATACAGGGGGTACGGTACAGAGTCAATGTGGAGGCTATATACAGGGGGTACTGGGTACAGAGTCAATGTGGAGGCTATATACAGGGGGTACTGCGGTACAGAGTCAATGTGGAGGCTATATACAGGGGGTACTGCACAGAGTCAATGTGGAGACTATATACAGGGGGTACCGGTACAGAGTCAATGTGGAGGCTATATACAGGGGGTACTGCACAGAGTCAATGTGGAGGTTATATACAGGGAGGTACCGGTACAGAGTCAATGTGGAGGCTATATACAGGGGGTACTGGTACAGAGTCAATGTGGAGGCTATATACAGGGGGTACTGTACAGAGTCAATGTGGAGGTTATATACAGGGGGTACCGGTACAGAGTCAATGTGGAGGCTATATACAGGGGGTACTGGTACAGAGTCAATGTGGAGGCTATATACAGGGGGTACTGGTACAGAGTCAATGTGGAGGTTATATACAGGGGGTACCGGTACAGAGTCAGTGTGGAGGCTATATACAGGGGGTACCGGTACAGAGTCAATGTGGAGGCTATATACAGGGGGTACTGGTACAGAGTCAGTGTGGAGGCTATATACAGGGGGTACAGGTACAGAGTCAGTGTGGAGGCTATATACAGGGGGTACTGCGGTACAGAGTCAGTGTGGAGGCTATATACAGGGTACCGGTACAGAGTCAATGTGGAGGCTATATACAGGGGGTACCGGTACAGAGTCAATGTGGAGGCTATATACAGGGGGTACCGGTACAGAGTCAATGTGGAGGCTATATACAGGGGGTACCGGTACAGAGTCAATGTGGAGACTATATACAGGGTATTACGGTACAGAGTCAATGTGGAGGCTATATACAGGGGGTACCGGTACAGAGTCAATGTGGAGGCTATATACAGGGGGTACCGGTACAGAGTCAATGTGGAGGCTATATACAGGGGGTACCGGTACAGAGTCAATGTGGAGGCTATATACAGGGGGTACCGGTACAGAGTCAATGTGGAGGTTATATACAGGGGGTACTGTACAGAGTCAATGTGGAGACTATATACAGGGGGTACTGTACAGAGTCAATGTGGAGGCTATATACAGGGGGTACTGCGGTACAGAGTCAATGTGGAGGCTATATACAGGGGGTACTGCGGTACAGAGTCAATGTGGAGGTTATATACAGGGGGTACCGGTACAGAGTCAATGTGGAGACTATATACAGGGGTACCGGTACAGAGTTAATGTGGAGGCTATATACAGGGGGTACCGGTACAGAGTCAATGTGGAGGTTATATACAGGGGGTACTGTACAGAGTCAATGTGGAGGCTATATACAGGGGGTACCGGTACAGAGTCAATGTGGAGACTATATACAGGGGGTACCGTACAGAGTCAATGTGGAGACTATATACAGGGGGTACCGGTACAGAGTCAATGTGGAGACTATATACAGGGGGTACCGGTACAGAGTCAGTGTGGAGGTTATATACAGGGGTACCGGTACAGAGTCAATGTGGAGGCTATATACAGGGGGTACCGGTACAGAGTCAATGTGGAGACTATATACAGGGGGTACCGGTACAGAGTCAATGTGGAGGCTATATACAGGGGGTACTGCACAGAGTCAATGTGGAGGTTATATACAGGGGTACTGGTACAGAGTCAATGTGGAGACTATATACAGGGGGTACCGGTACAGAGTCAATGTGGAGGCTATATACAGGGGGTACTGGTACAGAGTCAATGTGGAGGCTATATACAGGGTACCGGTACAGAGTTAATGTGGAGGCTATATACAGGGGGTACCGGTACAGAGTCAATGTGGAGGCTATATACAGGGGGTACCGGTACAGAGTCAATGTGGAGTCTATATACAGGGGGTACCGGTACAGAGTCAATGTGGAGTCTATATACAGGGGTACTGCACAGAGTCAATGTGGAGATTATATACAGGGGTTCGGTACAGAGTCAATGTGTGGGGGCACCGGTTAGTTGAGGTAATATGTACATGTAGGTAGAGTTATTAAAGTGACTATGCATAGAGTAGCAGCGGTCTAAGAGGGGGGGGTCTGGGTAGCCATTTGAATAGATGTTCAGGAGTCTTTTGGCTTGGGGGTAGAAGCTGTTTAGAAGGCTCTTGGACCTAGACTTGGCTCGGTGGCTAGGGTGGCTGGAGTCTTTGACAATTTTTAGGGCCTTCCTCTGACACCGCCTGGTATAGAGGTCCTGGATGGCAGGAAGCTTTGCCCCAGTGATGTACTGGGCCGTACGCACTACCTTCTGTAGTGTCTTGCGATCGGGGGACGAGCAGTTGCCATACCAGGCAGTGATGCTCTCGATGGTGAAGTTGTAGAACTTTTTGAGGATCTGAGGACCCAATGATGTGGACACCAAGGAACTTGAAGCTCTCAACCTGCTCCACTACAGCCCCGTTGATGAAAATGGGGGCGTGCTCGGTCCTCCTTTTCCTGTAGTCCACAATCATCATCACTTTTGTCTTGATCACGTTGAAGGATCAGTGTGGCGGATGTGTTGTTACTTACCCTTACCACCTGGAGGTGGCCCGCCAGGAAGTCCAGGATCCAGTTGCAGAGGGAGGTGTTTAGTCCCAGGGTCCTTAACTTATTGAGGAGCTGAGAGGGCACTAGGGTGTTGAACGCTGAGCTGTAGTCAATGAATAGCATTCTCACGTAGGTGTTCCTTTTGTCCAGGTGGGAAAGGGCAGTGTGGAGAGCATTCGAGATTGCATCATCTGTGGATCTGTTGGTGTGGTATGCAAATTGGAGTGGGTCTAGGTTTTCTGGGATGATGGTGTTGATGTGAGCCCTGACCAGCCTTGCAAAGCACTTCATGTCTACAGACGTGAGTGCTACGGGTCGGTAGTCATTTAGGCAGGTTTACCTTCGTGTTTTTGGGCAGAGAGACTATGGTGGTCTGCTTAAAACATGTTGGTATTACAGACTCGGACAGAGAGAGGTTGAAAATGTCAGTGAAGACATTTAGTCAGCACATGCTCGCATCGCAGCACACGTCCTGGTAATCCGTCTGGCCCTTCGGCCTTGTGAATGACGACCTGTTTAGGTCTTACATCGGCTGCGGAGAGCGTGATCACACAGTCTTCCGGAACAAGCAGGTGCTCTCATGCATGTTTCAGTGTTATTTGCCTCGAAGCAAGCATAGAAGTAGTTTAGCTCGCCTGGTAGGCTCGTGTCACTGGGCAGCTCTCGGCTGTGCTTCCCTTGTTGTCTGTAATAGTTTGTTAAGTAGTACTTTAAAGTATCTGTACTTAAGTAGTTTTTTTTTTATTGTACTTTAAACCACTGATCATACCCACGAAGACTTGAGTCTGTAATCGCTGCAAAAGGTTCTTCAACAAAGTACTGAGTAACGTGTCTGAATACTTCTGTAAATGAAATCTTTCAGTTTTTTTTATCTTTAATAAGTTTGCAAAAATGTATAAAAACCTGTTTTTGCTTTGTCTTTATGGGGTATTGTGTGTAGATTAATGAGGAATGAAAACGATTCAATCCATTTTAGAATAAGGCTGTAATGTAACAAAATGTTTTATTCTACACACAATACCCCATAATGACATCACAATACCCCATAATGACATCACAATACCCCATAATGACATCACAATACCCCATAATGACATCACAATACCCCATAATGACAAAGCAAAAACAGGTTGACATTTCTCCTAATTTATAAAACATTTAAACTGAAATACCACATTTACATAATTATTCAGACCCTTTACTCAGTACTTTGAAGCAGCTTTGGCAGCATTACAGCCTCGAGTCTTCTTGGGAATGACGCTTCAAGCTTGGAACACCTGTATTTGGGGAGTTTCTCCCATTCTTCTCTGCAGATCCTCTCAAGCTCTGTCAGGTTGGATGGGGAGCGTCGCTGCACAGCTATTTTCAGGTCTCTCCAGAGATGTTTGATCGGGTTCAAGTCCGTGTTCTGGCTGGGCCACTCAAGGACAATCAGAAACTTGTCCCGAAGCCACTCCTGCGTTGTCTTGGCTGTGTGCTTAGAGTCGTTGACCTGTTGGAAGGTGAACCTTCGCCCCAGTCTGAGGTCCTGAGTACTCTGGAGCAGGTTTTCATCAAGGATCTCTGTACTTTGCTCCGTTCATCTTTCTCTCAATCCTGACTAGTCTCCCAGTCCCTGCCACTGAAAAACATCCCTGGCACCATACTTCACCGTAGGGATGGTGCCAGGTTTCCTCCAGACGTGACGCTTGGCATTCAGGCCAAAGAGTTCAATCTTGGTTTCATCAGACCAGAGAATCTTGTTTCTCATGGTCCGAGTCCTTTAGGTGCCGTTTGGCAAACTCCAAGCGGGCTGTCATGTGCCTTTTACTGAGGAGTGGCATCCGCCTGGCCGCTCTACCATAAAGGCCTGATTGGTGGAGTGCTGCAGAGATGGATGTCCTTCTGGAAGGTTCTTCCATCTCCACAGAGAAACTCTGAAGCTCTGTCAGAGTGACCATCGGGTTCTTTGTCACGTCCCTGACCAAGGCCATTCTCCCCCAATTGCTCAATTTGGCCAGGAGGCCAGCTCTAGGAAGAGTCTTGCTGGTTCCAAACATCTTCAATTTAAGAATGATGGAGGCCACTGTGTTCTTGGGGACCTTCAATGCTACAGAAATGTTTTGGTACCCTTCCCCAGATCTGTGCCTTGACACAATCCTGTATCTGAGCTCCACGGACATTTCCTTCAACATCATTGCCTGTTTTTTGCTCTGACATGCACAGTCAACTGTGGGACCTTATATAGACAGTTGTTTGCCTTTCAAAAGCATGTCCAATCAAATTAATTTACCCCAGATGGACTCCAATCAAGTTGTAGAAACATCTCAAGGATGATCAATTGCAACAGGATGCACCGGAAATCAATTTAGAGTCTCAAAGCAAAGGGAATGTGTTAAAAACCTGTTTTCGCTTTGTCATTATTGGGTATTGTGTGTAGATTGAGAGAAAAAAAACATTGAATCCATTATAGAATAAGGCTGTAATGTAACAAAATGTGGAAAAAGTCAAGGGGTCTGAATACACTGTATCGACATGTTACCTCCTACATTATAACTATATATAATAATAATAATGTGTGTATATATATATATATATATATATATATATATATATATATATCGACATGTTACCTCCTATATTATACCTATATATAATATATATAGATATATCATATATATAGATATGGATATGTTACCTCCCACATTATACCTATATATAATAATAATATCATGAATATATATGGATATGTTACCTCCCACATTATACCTATATATAATAATAATATCATGAATATATATGGACATGTTACCTCCCACATTATACCTATATATAATAATAATAATAATAATAATATCATGTATATATATGGACATGTTACCTCCCACATTATACCTATATATAATAATAATATCATGAATATATATGACATGTTACCTCCCACATTATACCTATATATAATAATAATATCATGAATATATATGGACATGTTACCTCCCACATTATACCTATATATAATAATATCATGCATATATATATGGACATGTTATCTCCCACATTATACCTATATATAAAAATAATATCATGAATATATATATGGACATACTACCTCCTACATTATACCTATATATAATAATAATATCATGTATATATATGGACATGTTACCTCCCACATTATACCTATATATAATAATAATAATATCATGTATATATATGGACATGTTACCTCCCACATTATACCTATATATAATAATAATAATATCATGTATATATATGGACATGTTACCTCCCACATTATACCTATATATAATAATAATAATAATATCAAGAATATATATGGACATGCTACCTCCTACATTATACCAGAATATAATAAATCTACGTATTACCTCATACATTATACCTATATATAATAATATCATGTATATATATGGACATGTTACCTCCCACATTATACCTATATATAATAATAATAACAAGTATATATATGGACATGTTACCTCCTACATTATAACTATATATAATAATATATCTACATATTACCTACTACATTATACCTGTATATAATAATATCATATATATATATATATATATATATATATATATATATATATATATATATATATATATATATATATATATATAGGTATAATGTAGGAGGTAGTATGTCCATATATATATACACACATGATATTATTATTATTATATATAGGTATAATGTGGGAGGTAATGTGTATATATATATAGGTATAATGTAGGAGGTAGTATGTCCATATATATATATACACATGATATTATTATTATTATATATAGGTATAATGTGGGAGGTAATGTGTCTATATATATATACATGATATTATTATTATATATAGGTATAATGTAGGAGGTAACATGTCCATATATACATGATATTATTATATATATAATAATCATATCATGTATATATATGGACATGTTACCTCCCACATTATACCTATATATAATAATAATAATATAAAGAATATATATGGACATGCTACCTCCTACATTATACCAGAATATAATAATATATCTACGTATTACCTCCTACATTATACCTATATATAATAAAATTATGTATATATATGGACATGTTACCTCCAACATTATACCTATATAAAATAATAATATAATGTATATATATATGGACATGTTACCTCCCACATTATACCTATATATAATAATAATAAGTATATATATGGACATGTTACCTCCTACATTATACCTATATATAATAATAATAAGTATATATATGGACATGTTACCTCCTACATTATACCTATATATAATAATATATCTACATATTACCTACTACATTATACATATAATAATAATATCATGTATATATATGGACATGTTACCTCCTACATTATACCTATATAATAATAATAATAATAATAATAATAATAATAATAAATATATGGACATGTTACCTCCCACATGGGTTTGATTCCCTCTTTAAACAGGTGGAAGTCAGAGTGGCCGGTCAGATCTCCCGGTCGCACCAGGTGACTGTAGAACTTCCAGAACTGTTCCACCTGGCAACCAATCACAGCACACAATTATAAAATCAACCAATCAGCTGGTCACATCCTAACACTATCAAGCACATGTTTAACACAGTGCTGTGTGTATATGATGCGTGCTAGTGGAGTGTGTACTGACCGAGGCGACAGTGCCGATCTGTCTGATGTTCTGCTCATAACTCTGTGTGTTGGCGGGCCGGGACGGAGTCCTCCGAGAATACCACAAGGTATAGTTATACTGTAGAGGATGTTCCCCTGCTGCAGGACTCACCGTCTGAAACACACACACAGTCAGTATATGAGGCATTAGTTGTAACAGTGACAGTCAGTATATGAGGCATTAGTTGTAACAGTGACACAGTCAGTATATGAGTTATTAGTTGTAACAGTGACACAGTCAGTATATGAGGCATTAGTTGTAACAGTGACAGTCAGTATATGAGGCATTAGTTGTAACAGTGACAGTCAGTATATGAGGCATTTGTTCTAACAGTGACACAGTCAGTATATGAGGTATTAGTAGTTCTGCCCCTGAACAAGGCAGTTAACCCACTGTTCCCCGGGCATCGAAGACGTGGATGTCAATTAAGGCAGCCCTCCGCACCTCTCTTGATTCAGAGGGGTTGGGTTAAATGCGGAAGACACATTTCAGTTGAAGGCAGTCAGTTGTACAACTGACTAAGTATCTCCCTTTCCCTAATACAGATGTTTGGTGAACAAGACTGCCTGAGAACTCATCACTGCTTCATGACCAGATTTCAATTAAAAAGTGATCCTACAAGGACCCAGCGTCAAGTTATTTACCCGAGAGTGTCAAACGCAGCAGCCTCTTCTTAGGCGTTCCTCGGACCATAATCTTCAATGTGGCCGGGTACATCAGTGCGTAGTCCATCTTCATTCTCTTGAGTCGAACCTTCACCTCATCAAACGCCTTAAGTCTTCGTACAACCGCCGTGGAGTAATCATTGAAGAATGAGACCCTTGGACCTTGGTGTTGAATACCATCTGATTTGATGCGTGTGGCCTTTTCCATGACGCGCTGCTTGTCGGTGAAGTTGTGGAACTTCATAACCACTGTCCGTGGGCGCTGGTTGGGACCGGGTATCGGTGCTTGAGAGCGATGGGCTCTGTCCAGCTTCACACGACCAGCCTTAGTGTCCATTTCTAGGTAGCCAGGGATCCATTCCTCAAAAAAAATGTACTGAACGTGTCCCTTCAGAATTTTCCGGAAGTCCCACAACACGGATATTTCGTCTGCGTCCTCGATTATCCAAGTCGTTAATGTGCTCCGCCATTTCGCGCATCTCAAGTGCCTTTATCTTAGTGTCCATTGATGTAGTTGAAGTTTCCACAGTAGCAATTATTCCTTCCACCTCATCAGTACGCTTGACAACCTTCTGTAGTTCGGCTGAATGGCCTGCTATTGCTTCCAAGACTGTTCCTATCTTGACATGAATCACTTTAGTAATGATATCAGTCATCTTTTGAATCACCAGGTCCATTGTGCCTGGATCCGCAATGGTGTTAGCTTTGCTAACATTAGCTAGCTCATCCTGGACATCTACACGTGTGGTGGTTTCGGTCGAGTTCTCAGTAGTTCTGCTGGACATGTCAGAAACTTTTGAGAAATAGCCGTCAGAACTCATTGTAGGGTAACTCATAACAAATTCAACAACTTTTTCAAGTAAAAAAGATATAAAGAGAGAAATGAACGAATGCTAAGGGAGCTCGCTGAAACACAGTGTTCTTTCTACGATGCCATTTTGTCCCCCACCTCCTAATTTATTTAACCTTTCGTTATCCAGGTTAGTCTCCTTGAGATAAAATCTATTGTTCAAGAGAGACCTGGTCCACCCAAGACAGGAGCAGGAGGGAAGAATGTTTGAGATATCAGACATACTGTAACAACGTACAGACAGACATCAGACATACTGAACAACGTACAGACAGACATCAGACATTCTGAACAACGTACAGACAGACATCAGACATTCTGAACAACTTACAGACAGACATCAGACATACTGAACAACTTAAGACAGACAGACATCAGACATACTGAACAACTTAGACAGACAGACATCAGACATACTGTAACAACTTAACAGACAGACATCAGACATACTGTAACAACTTAACAGACAGACATCAGACATACTGTAACAACTTACAGACAGACATCAGACATACTGTAACAACTTACAGACAGACATCAGACATACTGTAACAACTTACAGACAGACATCAGACATACTGAACAACTTAACAGCTAGCGCACCACCACTCCCTAAGTAGTTAAGGAGCCGCCTGACATTGTTACATGACTTACGGCCCTTGATAAAGCCAGTTTGGTCTCCTTTCACAATTAGTGGCAGTGAGTCCTCTAATCTTGTGGCTAGAATTTTAGGTAAGCGATTTTCTGTCCACATTCAGAAGGGAAATGGGTCTGTACGAGGAACAAGACTCTGGGCATTTTCCCTTTTTGAGAATAAGTGATATGTTGGCATCCCTCAGTGTTTGAGGGAGCTGGTCATTTGAAAATGAGTGGTTCAACATATCACGCAATGGCTCAAGGATCAGGCCATGGAACTCCTTATAGAACTCACTACAAAACCCGTCTGGTCCTGGGGCCTTACCATTTTGCAGGTTCTTAATTGCGAACATTATCTCTTCCTCGGTAATAGGGGCATTAAGGAGAGATGGATCCCAATATCAGAGACTAGTGCTATGCTGTCTGCAGAACAGATCCCAATATCAGAGACTAGTGCTATGCTGTCTGCAGAACAGATCACAATATCAGAGACTAGTGCTATGCTGTCTGCAGACAGTCAGAGCGGATCCCAATATCAGAGACTAGTGCTATGCTGTCTGCAGAACGGATCCCAATATCAGAGACTAGTGCTATGCTGTCTGCAGAACGGATCCCAATATCAGAGACTAGTGCTATGCTGTCTGCAGAACAGATCCCAATATCAGAGACTATTGTTATGCTGTCTGCAGAATGGATCCCAATATCAGAGACTAGTGCTATGCTGTCTGCAGAACGGATCCCAATATCAGTGAGTAGTGCTATGCTGTCTGCAGACACTCAGAGCGGATCCCAATATCAGAGACTAGTGCTATGCTGTCTGCAGAAACCCCTAACCCAAAAAAACAAACTGCAGTAGCGTAGCCAGAGGTGTGTTGGCAGACCTGCAGAATGCAATTCTACAGAAAATATGCAATTGTACACATTTTGCTATGAGGCTGAGCGAATTCAGCCGTTTTAAAGCAAATTTTCGGCCATTACACATATTTTGCAATAGGGCAGAGGAAAATGTGCCTTTTTAAAGCCAATTAAAAAGTTGAAATATAGGTGTGTTGACCGTGATAACTGCACTGGATGATGAGCTGTCTTGTTTGCTAAATGAACAAATGGAATAGGCAGTGGCATGGTGCATATAGCCATAGAAGCACAGTGACATATGCTTCAATGGAGTCATATTAAGGCTTATTGGGGGTGTGGCTTTCAGTTAGTTATTTTTGGCAACTCATCCCATGAGAGTGAATGTCATTCCAGTTCACTGCTCCAGTTCACTGCTGGTGTTTGCATGTTCAGATAAAAAGACAATGTCCCATTTGGAACCCTGACAAGTAGAGAGCATTAAATAAAACATATATTTTACATTTTTTTGCTGAATCTGATTGGGTGGTACCACCTGTTCCTTTGTGGCTGAGTTAGGTTGAGTCACCCTCAGATCCATCACAACACGTGACAACAGAGTTGATAGAGATTAGGGTTTTGGGAGGGGATTCACTGTGTAGGTGTCTTTTGTGTGTTTTACGTACCTTGCGTCGGTTGTTGTTGATGGAGCCGTCTTCCTCCCGGTTACAGACCGTCTCATCCGGATCCTCTGGGTCCTCATCTTTCAGACTGGGGGGAGAGAATATACACACACACATTATACACCCAAACACTCCTGATCCTCTGGGTCCTCATCTTTAATGTGTGTGTGTGTACACACACGGATAGCTAGTTAGCTGGATAGAGCCCTGACCCCATAGAATACATTTGGGATGAATTGGAACGCTGACTGCAAGCCAGGCCTAATATCCCAACATCAGTGCTCGACCTCACTAATGCTCGTGGCTGAATGGAAGCAAGTCCCCACAGCAATGTTCCAACATCTAGTGGAAATCCTTCCCAGAACAATGGAGGCTGTTATAGCAGCAAAAGGAGGACCAACTCCATATTAATGAATGAGATGTGGACGAGCAGGTGTCCACAGGAACTCCATGACCAACAGTATGTGGACTCGCACCCTTCCTTTTTTACTCGGCTAAATTCAATTAATATTCTCACTATAAAATCAGACAAGAAAATAATGACTAGGAACTTGAACATATCTAGTCAGCTAAATGAACAAGCCTATAGCATTGACCAGACCAGATAACATACAGTATCTAGTCAGCTAAATGAACAAGCCTACAGCCTATAGCAGACCAGATAACATACAGTATCTAGTCAGCTAAATGAACAAGCCTACAATAATGGATTTATTGTGGTGTATATTCAATTAATTTATTAATTGATGTTCCAAAAGAGTGCAAAGGAGTGCATCAGCGGCTTGTAAGTGTGTAAGCCTGGAGATGCTAAACGTATTTATGTTAATTAAAACAGTCAGATACCGTGAGACCAGCAGTCTTTTGCATCACAATAACCGGCTGACAAAATGTCATGACCGCCACAGTCCTAGTTGTTGTGCTATGTCGTCTGAGGAGACCATAGAGGACTTTTTCATTTGGTTGTGGTGCTGTCATCTGAGATAGGAGTTTTCATTGCGTGTAGCTCCTTGTACAAATTCTTTAGGAAACCCACAGTGGTAGCACAGTACTCTGGGGTAAAACTGAAAAGACTTCTTGATCAGATGGACGGGCCACATTGCCAGTCATTATGAAATCAAGTGACAACATCACAGAGATGCTTGGTGAAATATGGCACAGATGTGAGAGGCCACAGGCTTATTGAAAGCAGTGGCAGGGCAGAGCTTTGCTAACATTAAAGTCTGCAAGAGTATGTAGTTGACAGCACAGTGGGTCAGCAAGATGAGACAAGAGGGAGTGTAAACCACTGTTTTTGAGCACTTTGGATGTCGTGCTGGGGGAAATGTCATCAAGAAGGAAATAGTCAACTGGTGGAAGCTAGGTGTGCCATGGATCATTAGAGCCCAAACTGTTTGGATGTGAACAAGGTCAAGCTATTGTTGGATCAAACCAAAACTGAACCAGCGGGAGCAGAGTTTGTGGCATTTTTGCAAAGTGAAATTGCAATCACAGCCAGCAACAAACGGACCCCACTAAATGTTCTTCAAAGATACGGTGGGCCTTTGTCAGCAATGTCAACTGTGCTGTTGGTACTGAACCATGGATTAAAACCTCTACGGGATCAGTGTCCCTAAACCGGGACAGTGGTTGCTAACGTGCGCTAATGTGACTAGAATGACGTAAGTAACAGCCAACTTTCCAGGACATAGACATGTCTGATATGGCCAGAATGCAGTTAGATTAACAAGAATTTAAGCTGTGTCCAATTTACAGTAGCTATTACTGTGAAAAAAGACCACGCTATTGTTTGAGAGTGCGCAACAACAAAACACTTATCACGGCAACTGGTTTGATACATTCACCTCTGAAGGTAAATAATGTACTTACATTTCAGTTATCTTACTCTGTCATTCTGAGGGTCCCAGACATAAAATGTAGCTTAGTTTTGCTTAATAAAATCCATTTTTATATTCAAAACATAGAAACTGGGTCCTACAGTTTGGGTCCCCCCTGCAGTCTCTGTTCAAAACTAACACTTGGCATTCAGGCCAAAGAGTTCAATCTTGGTTTCATCAGACCAGAGAATCTTGTCTCTAATGGTCTCTGAGGCCTTTAGTTGCATATATATATATATATATGTTTTATATATGTTTTATTCCAAGCGGGCTGTCATGTGCCTTTTACTGAAGTGGCTTCCATCTGGCCACTCTACCATAAAGGCCTGATTAGTGGAGTGCTGCGGAAATGGTTGTCCTTCTGGAAGGTTTTCCACAGAGGAACTCTGGAGCTATGTCAGTCACCTCCCTGACCAAGGCCCGTTTGCTCAGTTTGGCCAGGCGGCCAGCTCTAGGAAGAGTCTTGGTGGTTCCAAACTTCTTCCATTTCAGAATGATGGAGGCCACTGTGTTCTTGGGGACTTTCAATGCTGCAAAAATGTTTTGGTACCCTTCCCCAGATCTGTGCCTCGACACAATCCTGTCTCGGAGCTCTACGGACAATTCCTTCGACCTCATGGCTTGGTTTTTGATCTGATATGCACTGTCAACTGTGTGAGCTTATATAGACAGGTGTGTGCCTTCCCAAATCATTAGCTACGCTGTTAGCTACACTTACAAGCTGCATAGCATTACAGCAGTATGTACCGGTATGTTAGCTAGTTACCTAATGTTAGTTGGCTACTAATACATCAAACTTGCCATGTTGCCAGGTCTGCTATCTAACTAACTACCCAACATTTATTGACATCATTCTTAGCTAAGTGGTATAGTTGTATGTTTTAATGGACATATCCAGAATTAACTATCTACTCCGATTTCAGAGCACTCTTGCGCACAATTTTTTACCTTTATTTAACCAGGCGAGTCAGTTAAGAACAAATTCTTATTTACAATGACAGCCTAGGAACAGTGGGTTGACTGCCTTGTTCATGGGCAGAACGACAGATTTCTACCTTGTCAGCTCGGGGATTCGATCTTGCAACCTTTGGTTACTAGTTCAATGCTCTAACCACTAGGCTACCTGCGGCCCCCCAGAATAACTTATAAGATTACAAATGCTCAAAACTGTCCGGTGTCAGTAAACTTCGGCAAAAAAAAGAGCTTAATTAAATTGTTGCCAGCAGCACAGTTAGTAACCAACACTCTGGATAACACGAAAACAGCCTAACCAGCTCTGGATAACACGTAAACAGCCTAACCAGCTCTGGATAACACGAAAACAGCCTAACCAGCTCTGGATGACACGAAAACAGCCTAACCAGCTCTGGATAACACGTAAACAGCCTAACCAGCTCTGGATAACACGAAAACAGCCTAACCAGCTCTGGATAACACGTAAACAGCCTAACCAGCTCTGGATAACACGAAAACAGCCTAACCAGCTCTGGATAACACGTAAACAGCCTAACCAGCTCTGGATAACACGTAAACAGCCTAACCAGCTCTGGATAACACGTAAACAGCCTAACCAGCTCTGGATAACACGTAAACAGCCTAACCAGCTCTGGATAACACGTAAACAGCCTAACCAGCTCTGGATAACACGTAAACAGCCTAACCAGCTCTGGATAACACGTAAACAGCCTAACCAGCTCTGGATAACACGTAAACAGCCTAACCAGCTCTGGATAACACGTAAACAGCCTAACCAGCTCTGGATAACACGTAAACAGCCTAACCAGCTCTGGATAACACGAAAACAGCCTAACCAGCTCTGGATAACACGAAAACAGCCTAACCAGCTCTGGATAACACGTAAGCAGCCTAACCAGCTGTGGATAACACGAAAACAGCCTAACCAGCTCTGGATAACACGAAAACAGCCTAACCAGCTCTGGATAACACGAAAACAGCCTAACCAGCTCTGGATAACATGTAAGCAGCCTAACCAGCTCTGGATAACATGTAAACAGCCTAACCAGCTGTGGATAACATGTAAACAGCCTAACCAGCTGTGGATAACATGTAAACAGCATAACCAGAACTGCTAGGGAGAGTAAAATGGCCAGAGTGAGGTGTTCTCTCATTTGTGTCTGGAAGTAGCTAGACAACGTTAGCCAGTTAGCGTGATGCTGTTGAACGCTTGGATCAACCCTACTCCTTGGGCCAGAGCGCCCAGTGTGCGCTCTGAATGGTCTGAGAGCACCTGCTACTACCAGCAGTACTACACCTGCTACTACCAGCAGTACTACACCTGCTACTACCAGCAGTACTACACCTGCTACTACCAGCAGTACTACACCTGCTACTACCAGCAGTACTACACCTGCTACTACCAGCATGGACACTGACAGTTGTGAATCTGATGCAGCCGAAGAGCTACTGCCCCCTCACCCGGGAAAGCACCCAACAGACGGGGACGTTGGACCATCGAAGAGCAGCAAATATGATGAGAACTACATTGATTTGGGGTTCACTTAAACTGGGAGTAGTGCCTTTCCTCAGCCACAGTGTTATATGTGCAAAAGTACTATCTCACAACTTGATGAAACCTTCACTCATGCGCAGACATTTAGAAATGAAACATGCCAATTTTTAAAAATAAGCCACAGGAGATTGAGCGAGAATTAAGATGACTTTCAAGTAGCAAGACATGGGGCGGCAGGTAGCCTAGTGGTTAAGAGCGTTGGACTAGTAACCGGTTGCAAGATCGAATTCCCGAGCTGAACAACCCCTGAACAAGGCAGTTAACCCACTGTTCCTAGGCCGTCATAGAAAATAATAATTTGTTCTTAATTGACTTGTCTAGTTAAATAAAGGGTAAATAAATAAAAGCAACAGATACCATTAATAAGGGGCAAGAAGCGTCTCATACGGTTAAGTACTGGACAGCTTTGTGACATCAAATGGACTTTGGTGGTCAAGATGTGTTGGTATTTTTACGGACTTTGTTAAAGCAAGGCCCCTGAACTCTCGTGTATTTTCTGCAATATGCAATGATATGGGCATCGACCATGTAACACTTATTTAACATACAGAAGTGCGCTGGTTATTTTAATTTTTTTAACCTTTATTTAACCAGGCAAGTCAGTTAAGAACAAATTCTTATTTACAATGACGGCCTAGGAACAGTGGGTTAACTGCCTTGTTCAGGGGCAGAACGACAGATTTTTACCTTGTCAGCTCGGGGACTCGATGCACCAAACCTTTCGGTTACTGGCCCAACGCTCTAAACACTAGGATACCTGGGTCAAAGTATTTACAAGTTTTTTTGAATTGAGAAAGGAGCTTAAAGTTTTATTTACTGACCATCCTTTTCACTTGTCTGACCGCTTGCATGATGACGAGTTTCTCACACGACTGGCCTATCTGGGTGATGTTATTTATCGCCTGAACTGTGGGTAGCTGCTAGCTAACGTTAGCTAAGTGGTGAGTGTGGGTAGCTGCTAGCTAAGTGGTGACTGTGGGTAGCTGCTAGCTAAGTGGTGACTGTGGGAAGCTGCTAGCTAACGTTAGCTAAGTGGTGACTGTGGGTAGCTGCTAGCTAAGTGGTGACTGTGGGAAGCTGCTAGCTAACGTTAGCTAAGTGGTGACTGTGGGTAGCTGCTAGCTAAGTGGTGACTGTGGGAAGCTGCTAGCTAACGTTAGCTAAGTGGTGACTGTGGGTAGCTGCTAGCTAAGTGGTGACTGTGGGTAGCTGCTAGCTAACGTTAGCTAAGTGGTGACTGTGGGTAGCTGCTAGCTAAGTGGTGACTGTTGGTAGCTGCTAGCTAACGTTAGCTAAGTGGTGACTGTGGGTAGCTGCTAGCTAACGTTAGCTAAGTGGTGACTGTGGGTAGCTGCTAGCTAAGTGGTGACTGTGGGTAGCTGCTAGCTAAGTGGTGACTGTGGGTAGCTGCTAGCTAAGTGGTGACTGTGGGTAGCTGCTAGCTAACGTTAGCTAAGTGGTGACTGTGGGTAGCTGCTAGCTAACGTTAGCTAAGTGGTGACTGTGGGTAGCTGCTAGCTAGGTGGTGACTGTTGGAAGCTGCTAGCTAACGTTAGCTAAGTGATGAGTGTGGGTAGCTGCTAGCTAAGTGGTGAGTGTGGGTAGCTGCTAGCTAAGTGGTGACTGTGGGTAGCTGCTAGCTAAGTGGTGACTGTGGGTAGCTGCTAGCTAAGTGGTGACTGTGGGTAGCTGCTAGCTAAGTGGTGACTGTGGGTAGCTGCTAGCTAGGTGGTGACTGTTGGAAGCTGCTAGCTAACGTTGGCTAAGTGGTGACTGTGGGTAGCTGCTAGCTAAGTGGTGACTGTGGGTAGCTGCTAGCTAAGTGGTGACTGTGGGTAGCTGCTAGCTAAGTGGTGACTGTGGGTAGCTGCTAGCTAAGTGGTGACTGTGGGTAGCTGCTAGCTAACGTTAGCTAAGTGGTGACTGTGGGTAGCTGCTAGCTAAGTGGAGACTGTAGGTAGCTGCTAGCTAAGTGGTGACTGTGGGTAGCTGCTAGCTAAGTGGTGACTGTGGGTAGCTGCTAGCTAACATTAGCTAAGTGGTGACTGTGGGTAGCTGCTAGCTAACGTTGGTAAGTGGTGACTGTGGGTAGCTGCTAGCTATCGTTAGCTAAGTGGTGACTGTGGGTAGCTGCTAGCTAAGTGGTGACTGTGGGTAGCTGCTAGCTAAGTGGTGACTGTGGGTAGCTGCTAGCTACGTGGTGACTGTGGGTAGCTGCTAGCTACGTGGTGACTGTGGGTAGCTGCTAGCTAAGTGATGACTGTGGGTAGCTGCTAGCTAAGTGGTGACTGTGGGTAGCTGCTAGCTAAGTGGTGACTGTGGGTAGCTGCTAGCTAATGTTAGCTAAGTGGTGAGTGTGGGTAGCTGCTAGCTAAGTGGTGACTGTTGGTAGCTGCTAGCTAAGTGGTGACTGTTGGTAGCTGCTAGCTAAGTGGTGACTGTGGGTAGCTGCTAGCTACCGTTAGCTAAGTGGTGACTGTGGGTAGCTGCTAGCTAACGTTAGCTAAGTGGTGAGTGTGGGTAGCTGCTAGCTAAGTGGTGACTGTGGGTAGCTGCTAGCTAACGTTAGCTAAGTGGTGAGTGTGGGTAGCTGCTAGCTAACGTTAACTAAGTGGTGACTGTGGGTAGCTGCTAGCTAACGTTAGCTATGTGGTGACTGTGGGTAGCTGCTAGCTAAGTGGTGACTGTGGGTAGCTGCTAGCTAAGTGGTGACTGTGGGTAGCTGCTAGCTAAGTGGTGACTGTGGGTAGCTGCTAGCTAAGTGGAGACTGTGGGTAGCTGCTAGCTAAGTGGAGACTGTGGGTAGCTGCTAGCTAAGTGGAGACTGTGGGTAGCTGCTAGCTAAGTGGTGACTGTGGGAAGCTGCTAGCTAACATTAGCTAAGTGGTGACTGTGGGTAGCTGCTAGCTAACGTTAGCTAAGTGGTGACTGTGGGTAGCTGCTAGCTAACGTTAGCTAAGTGGTGACTGTGGGTAGCTGCTAGCTAACGTTAGCTAAGTGGTGACTGTGGGTAGCTGCTAGCTAACGTTAGCTAAGTGGTGACTGTGGGTAGCTGCTAGCTAAGTGGTGACTGTTGGTAGCTGCTAGCTAAGTGGTGACTGTGGGTAGCTGCTAGCTAAGTGGTGACTGTGGGTAGCTGCTAGCTAAGTGGTGACTGTGGGTAGCTGCTAGCTAAGTGGTGACTGTGGGTAGCTGCTAGCTAAGTGGTGACTGTGGGTAGCTGCTAGCTAAGTGGTGACTGTGGGTAGCTGCTAGCTAAGTGGTGACTGTGGGTAGCTGCTAGCTAAGTGGTGACTGTGGGTAGCTGCTAGCTAAGTGGTGACTGTGGGTAGCTGCTAGCTTAGTGGTGACTGTGGGTAGCTGCTAGCTAAGTGGTGACTGTTGGTGGCTGCTAGCTAAAGTTAGCTAAGTGGTGACTGTGGGTAGCTGCTAGCTAAGTGATGACTGTGGGTAGCTGCTAGCTAAGTGGTGACTGTGGGTAGCTGCTAGCTAATGTTAGCTAAGTGGTGAGTGTGGGTAGCTGCTAGCTAAGTGGTGACTGTTGGTAGCTGCTAGCTAAGTGGTGACTGTGGGTAGCTGCTAGCTACCGTTAGCTAAGTGGTGACTGTGGGTAGCTGCTAGCTAACATTAGCTAAGTGGTGAGTGTGGGTAGCTGCTAGCTAAGTGGTGACTGTGGGTAGCTGCTAGCTAAATGGTGACTGTGGGTAGCTGCTAGCTAAGGTTAGCTAATTGGTGAGTGTGGGTAGCTGCTAGCTAAGTGGTGACTGTGGGAAGCTGCTAGCTGACGTTAGCTAAGTGGTGACTGTGGGAAGCTGCTAGCTAACGTTAGCTAAGTGGTGACTGTGGGTAGCTGCTAGCTAAGTGGTGACTGTGGGAAGCTGCTAGCTAACGTTAGCTAAGTGGTGACTGTGGGAAGCTGCTAGCTAACGTTAGCTAAGTGGTGACTGTGGGTAGCTGCTAGCTAAGTGGTGACTGTGGGTAGCTGCTAGCTAACGTTAGCTAAGTGGTGACTGTGGGTAGCTGCTAGCTAAGTGGTGACTGTTGGTAGCTGCTAGCTAACGTTAGCTAAGTGGTGACTGTGGGTAGCTGCTAGCTAACGTTAGCTAAGTGGTGAATGTTGGTAGCTGCTAGCTAACGTTAGCTAAGTGGTGACTGTGGGTAGCTGCTAGCTAAGTGGTGACTGTGGGTAGCTGCTAGCTAAGTGGTGACTGTGGGTAGCTGCTAGCTAACGTTAGCTAAGTGGTGAGTGTGGGTAGCTGCTAGCTAACGTTAACTAAGTGGTGACTGTGGGTAGCTGCTAGCTAACGTTAGCTAAGTGGTGACTGTGGGTAGCTGCTAGCTAAGTGGTGACTGTGGGTAGCTGCAAGCTAACGTTAGCTAAGTGGTGACTGTGGGTAGCTGCAAGCTAAGTGGTGACTGTGGGTAGCTGCTAGCTAAGTGGTGACTGTGGGTAGCTGCTAGCTAAGTGGTGACTGTGGGTAGCTGCTAGCTAAGTGGTGACTGTGGGTAGCTGCTAGCTAAGTGGTGACTGTGGGTAGCTGCTAGCTAAGTGGAGGCTGTGGGTAGCTGCTAGCTAAGTGGAGACTGTGGGTAGCTGCTAGCTAAGTGGAGACTGTGGGTAGCTGCTAGCTAAGTGGAGACTGTGGGTAGCTGCTAGCTAAGTGATGACTGTGGGTAGCTGCTAGCTAAGTGGTGACTGTGGGAAGCTGCTAGCTAACATTAGCTAAGTGGTGACTGTGGGTAGCTGCTAGCTAACGTTAGCTAAGTGGTGACTGTGGGTAGCTGCTAGCTAACGTTAGCTAAGTGGTGACTGTGGGTAGCTGCTAGCTAACGTTAGCTAAGTGGTGACTGTGGGTAGCTGCTAGCTAAGTGGTGACTGTTGGTAGCTGCTAGCTAAGTGGTGACTGTGGGTAGCTGCTAGCTAAGTGGTGACTGTGGGTAGCTGCTAGCTAACGCTAGCTAAGTGGTGACTGTGGGTAGCTGCTAGCTAAGTGGTGACTGTGGGTAGCTGCTAGCTAAGTGGTGACTGTGGGTAGCTGCTAGCTAAGTGGTGACTGTGGGTAGCTGCTAGCTAAGTGGTGACTGTGGGTAGCTGCTGGCTAAGTGGTGACTGTGGGTAGCTGCTAGCCAAGTGGTGACTGTGGGTAGCTGCCAGCTGTGGTGACTGTGCTGCTGGCTAAGTGGTGACTGTGGGTAGCTGCTGGCTAAGTGGTGACTGTGGGTAGCTGCCAGCTAGTGGTGACTGTGGGTAGCTGCTGGCTAAGTGGTGACTGTGGGTAGCTGCTGGCTAAGTGGTGACTGTGGGTAGCTGCTGGCTAAGTGGTGACTGTGGGTAGCTGCTGCTAGCTAAGTGGTGACTGTGGGTAGCTGCTAGCTAAGTGGTGACTGTGGGTAGCTGCCAGCTAGAAGTGGTGACTGTGGGTAGCTGCTGGCTGCTAGCTAAGTGGTGACTGTGGGTAGCTGCTAGCTAAGTGGTGACTGTGGGTAGCTGCTAGCTAAGTGGTGACTGTGGGTAGCTGCTAGCTAAGTGGTGACTGTGGGTAGCTGCTAGCTAAGTGGTGACTGTGGGTAGCTGCTAGCTAAGTGGTGACTGTGGGTAGCTGCTAGCTAAGTGGTGACTGTGGGTAGCTGCTAGCTAGTGAGCTAGCTGTGGTGACTGTGGGTAGCTGCCAGCTGGCTAAGTGGTGAGTGTGGGTAGCTGCTAGCTGTGGTGACTGTGGCAGCTGCCAGCTAGTGGTGACTGTGGGTAGCTGCCAGCTGGTGGTGACTGTGGGTAGCTGCTGTTAGCTAAGTGGTGACTGTGGGTAGCTGCGCCAGCTAGCGTTAGCTAAGTGGTGACTGTGGGTAGCTGCCAGCTAAGTGGTGACTGTGGTAGCTGCTGGCTAAGTGGTGACTGTGGGTAGCTGCTGGCTAGCGTTAGCTAAGTGGTGACTGTGGGTAGCTGCTAGCTAAGTGGTGACTGTTGGTAGCTGCTAGCTAAGTGGTGACTGTGGGTAGCTGCTAGCTAAGTGGTGACTGTGGGTAGCTGCTAGCTAACGTTAGCTAAGTGGTGACTGTGGGTAGCTGCTAGCTAACGTTAGCTAAGTGGTGACTGTGGGTAGCTGCTAGCTAACGTTAGCTAAGTGGTGACTGTGGGTAGCTGCTAGCTAAGTGGTGACTGTGGGTAGCTGCTAGCTAAGTGGTGACTGTGGGTAGCTGCTAGCTAAGTGGTGACTGTGGGTAGCTGCTGGCTAACGTTAGCTAAGTGGTGACTGTGGGTAGCTGTTAGCTAGCGTTGGCTAAGTGGTGACTGTGGGTAGCTGCTGGCTAACATTGGCTAAGTGGTGACTGTGGGTAGCTGCTGGCTAAGTGGTGACTGTGGGTAGCTGCTGGCTAGCGTTGGCTAAGTGGTGACTGTGGGTAGCTGCTGGCTAGCGTTGGCTAAGTGGTGACTGTGGGTAGCTGCTGGCTAGCGTTAGCTAAGTGGTGACTGTGGGTGGCTGCTGGCTAGCGTTGGCTAAGTGGTGACTGTGGGTAGCTGCTAGCTAACGTTAGCTAAGTGGTGACTGTGGGTAGCTGCTAGCTAAGTGGTGACTGTGGGTAGCTGCTAGCTAAGTGGTGACTGTGGGTAGCTGCTAGCTAAGTGGTGACTGTGGGTAGCTGCTAGCTAGAGTGGTGACTGTGGGTAGCTGCTGGCTGCTAGCTAAGTGGTGACTGTGGGTAGCTGCTAGCTAAGTGGTGACTGTGGGTAGCTGCTAGCTAAGTGGTGACTGTGGGTAGCTGCTAGCTAACGTTAGCTAAGTGGTGACTGTGGGTAGCTGCTAGCTAAGTGGTGACTGTGGGTAGCTGCTAGCTAAGTGGTGACTGTGTGGTAGCTGCCAGCTAACGTTAGCTAAGAGTGGTGACTGTGGGTAGCTGCTAGCTAACGTTAGCTAAGTGGTGACTGTGGGTAGCTGCTGGCTAGCCAAGTGGTGACTGTGGGTAGCTGCTGGCTAAGCTAAGTGGTGACTGTGGGTAGCTGCTAGCTAACGTTAGCTAAGTGGTGACTGTGGGTGGCTGCTGGCTACGTTGGCTAAGTGGTGACTGTGGGTAGCTGCTGGCTACTGTTAGCTAAGTGGTGACTGTGGGTAGCTGCTAGCTAGCGTTAGCTAAGTGGTGACTGTGGTAGCTGCCAGCTAGCGTTGGCTAAGTGGTGACTGTGGGTAGCTGCTAGCTGCGTTGGCTAAGTGGTGACTGTGGGTAGCTGCTAGCTAACGTTAGCTAAGTGGTGACTGTGGGTAGCTGCTGGCTAACGTAAGTGGTGACTGTGGGTAGCTGCTAGGCTAACGTTGGCTAAGTGGTGACTGTGGGTAGCTGCTAGCTAACGTTAGCTAAGTGGTGACTGTGGGTAGCTGCTAGCTAAGTGGTGACTGTGGGTAGCTGCTGGCTAGCGTTAGCTAAGTGGTGACTGTGGGTAGCTGCTGGCTAGCGTTGGCTAAGTGGTGACCTTTGTTGGCTGCTAGCTAGCGTTAGCTAAGTGGTGACTGTGGGTAGCGTTGGCTAACGTTAGCTAAGTGGTGACCGTGGTTGGCTGCTGGCTAACATTAGCTAAGTGGTGACTGTTGGTAGCTGCTGGCTAAGTGGTGACTGTGGGTAGCTGCTGGCTAACATTAACTAAGTGGTGACTGTTGGTAGCTTCAGCTGCGTTGGCTAAGTGGTGAGTGTGGGTAGCTGCTGGCTAAGTGGTGACTGTGGAGCTGGCTAGCGTGGCTAAGTGGTGACTGTGGGTAGCTGCTGGCTAAGTGGTGACTGTGGGTAGCTGCTGGCTAAGTGGTGACTGTGGGTAGCTGCTGGCTGCGTTGGCTAAGTGGTGACTGTGGGTAGCTGCTAGCCAAGCGTTAGCTAAGTGGTGACTGTGGGTAGCTGCTGGCTAAGTGGTGACTGTGGGTAGCTGCTGGCTAAGTGGTGACTGTGGGTAGCTGCTGGCTAAGTGGTGACTGTGGGTAGCTGCTGGCTAAGTGGTGACTGTGGGTAGCTGCTGGCTAGCGTTAGCTAAGTGGTGACTGTGGGTAGCTGCTGGCTAAGTGGTGACTGTGGGTAGCTGCTGGCTAAGTGGTGACTGTGGGTAGCTGCTGGCTAAGTGGTGACTGTGGGTAGCTGCTGGCTAAGTGGTGACTGTGGGTGGCTGCTAGCTAGCGTTAGCTAAGTGGTGACTGTGGGTAGCTGCTGGCTAAGTGGTGACTGTGGGTAGCTGCTGGCTAGCGTTAGCTAAGTGGTGACTGTGGGTAGCTGCTGGCTAGCGTTAGCTAAGTGGTGACTGTGGGTAGCTGCTGGCTGCGTTAGCTAAGTGGTGACTGTGGGTAGCTGCTGGCTAAGTGGTGACTGTGGTGGCTGCTGGCTAAGTGGTGACTGTGGGTAGCTGCTGGCTAAGTGGTGACTGTGGGTAGCTGCTGGCTAAGTGGTGACTGTGGGTAGCTGCTGGCTAGCTAGCTAAGTGGTGACTGTGGGTAGCTGCTAGCTAAGTGGTGACTGTGGGTAGCTGCTAGCTAAGTGGTGACTGTGGGTAGCTGCTAGCTAAGTGGTGACTGTGGGTAGCTGCTAGCTAAGTGGTGACTGTGGGTAGCTGCTAGCTAAGTGGTGACTGTGGGTAGCTGCTAGCTAAGTGGTGACTGTGGGTAGCTGCTAGCTTAGTGGTGACTGTTGGTGGCTGCTAGCTAAAGTTAGCTAAGTGGTGACTGTGGGTAGCTGCTAGCTAAGTGATGACTGTGGGTAGCTGCTAGCTAAGTGGTGACTGTGGGTAGCTGCTAGCTAAGTGGTGACTGTGGGTAGCTGCTAGCTAATGTTAGCTAAGTGGTGAGTGTGGGTAGCTGCTAGCTAAGTGGTGACTGTTGGTAGCTGCTAGCTAAGTGGTGACTGTGGGTAGCTGCTAGCTACCGTTAGCTAAGTGGTGACTGTGGGTAGCTGCTAGCTAACGTTAGCTAAGTGGTGAGTGTGGGTAGCTGCTAGCTAAGTGGTGAGTGTGGGTAGCTGCTAGCTAAGTGGTGACTGTGGGTAGCTGCTAGCTAACGTTGGCTAAGTGGTGAGTGTGGGTAGCTGCTGGCTAAGTGGTGACTGTGGGTGGCTGCTGGCTAGCGTTAGCTAAGTGGTGAGTGTGGGTAGCTGCGCTGCTGGCTAAGTGGTGACTGTTGGTAGCTGCTGGCTAAGTGGTGACTGTGGGTAGCTGCTGGCTAAGTGGTGACTGTGGGTAGCTGCTGGCTGCGTTAGCTAAGTGGTGACTGTGGGTAGCTGCTAGCTAACGTTAGCTAAGTGGTGACTGTGGGTAGCTGATAGCTAACGTTAGCTAAGTGGTGACTGTGGGTAGCTGCTAGCTAAGTGGTGACTGTGGGTAGCTGCTAGCTAACGTTAGCTAAGTGGTGACTGTGGGTAGCTGCTGGCTAACGTTAGCTAAGTGGTGACCGTGGTTAGCTGCTAGCTAACGTTAGCTAAGTGGTGACCGTGGTTAGCTGTTAGCTAACGTTAGCTAAGTGGTGACCGTGGGTAGCTGCTAGCTAACATTAGCTAAGTGGTGACTGTGGGTAGCTGCTAGCTAAGTGGTGACTGTGGGTAGCTGTTAGCTAACGTTAGCTAAGTGGTGACCGTGGTTAGCTGCTAGCTAACGTTAGCTAAGTGGTGACTGTGGGTAGCTGCTAGCTAACGTTAGCTAAGTGGTGAGTGTGGGTAGCTGCTAGCTAACATTAGCTAAGTGGTGACTGTGGGTAGCTGCTAGCTAAGTGGTGACTGTGGGTAGCTGCTAGCTAAGTGGTGACTGTGGGTAGCTGCTAGCTAAGTGGTGACTGTGGGTAGCTGCTAGTTAAGTGGTGACTGTGGGTAGCTGCTACTGAGCTAAGTGGTGACTGTGGGTAGTTGCTAGCTAAGTGGTGACTGTGGGTAGCTGCTAGCTAACGTTAGCTAAGTGGTGACTGTGGGTAGCTGCTAGCTAAGTGATGACTGTGGGTAGCTGCTAGCTAAGTGGTGACTGTGGGTAGCTGCTAGCTAAAATTAGCTAAGTGGTGACTGTGGGTAGCTGCTAGCTAACATTAGCTAAGTGGTGACTGTGGGTAGCTGATAGCTATCGTTAGCTAAGTGGTGACTGTGGGTAGCTGCTAGCTAAGTGATGACTGTGGGTAGCTGCTAGCTAAGTGGTGACTGTGGGTAGCTGCTAGCTAACGTTAGCTAAGTGGTGACTGTGGGTAGCTGCTAGCTACCGTTAGCTAAGTGGTGACTGTGGGTAGCTGCTAGCTACTGTTAGCTAAGTGGTGACTGTGGGTAGCTGCTAGCTAACGTTAGCTAAGTGGTGACTGTTGGTAGCTGCTAGCTAACGTTAGCTAAGTGGTGACTGTTGGTAGCTGATAGCTAACGTTAGCTAAGTGGTGACTGTGGGTAGCTGCTAGCTAACGTTAGCTAAGTGGTGAGTGTGGGTAGCTGCTAGCTAAGTGGTGACTGTGGGTAGCTGCTAGCTAACGTTAGCTAAGTGGTGACTGTGGGTAGCTGCTAGCTAACGTTAGCTAAGTGGTGACTGTGGGTAGCTGCTAGCTAAGTGGTGACTGTGGGTAGCTGCTAGCTAACGTTAGCTAAGTGGTGACTGTGGGTAGCTGTTAGCTAACGTTAGCTAAGTGGTGACCTTTGTTAGCTGCTAGCTAACGTTAGCTAAGTGGTGACTGTGGGTAGCCGTTAGCTAACGTTAGCTAAGTGGTGACCGTGGTTAGCTGCTAGCTAACATTAGCTAAGTGGTGACTGTTGGTAGCTGCTAGCTAAGTGGTGACTGTGGGTAGCTGCTAGCTAACATTAACTAAGTGGTGACTGTTGGTAGCTTCTAGCTAACGTTAGCTAAGTGGTGAGTGTGGGTAGCTGCTAGCTAAGTGGTGACTGTGGGTAGCTGCTAGCTAACGTTAGCTAAGTGGTGACTGTGGGTAGCTGCTAGCTAAGTGGTGACTGTGGGTAGCTGCTAGCTAAGTGGTGACTGTGGGTAGCTGCTAGCTAACGTTAGCTAAGTGGTGACTGTGGGTAGCTGCTAGCTAAGTGGTGACTGTGGGTAGCTGCTAGCTAAGTGGTGACTGTGGGTAGCTGCTAGCTAAGTGGTGACTGTGGGTAGCTGCTAGCTAAGTGGTGACTGTGGGTAGCTGCTAGCTAACGTTAGCTAAGTGGTGACTGTGGGTAGCTGCTAGCTAAGTGGTGACTGTTGGTAGCTGCTAGCTAAGTGGTGACTGTTGGTAGCTGCTAGCTAAGTGGTGACTGTTGGTAGCTGCTAGCTAAGTGGTGACTGTGGGTAGCTGCTAGCTAACGTTAGCTAAGTGGTGACTGTGGGTAGCTGCTAGCTAAGTGGTGACTGTGGGTAGCTGCTAGCTAAGTGGTGACTGTGGGTAGCTGCTAGCTAAGTGGTGACTGTGGGTAGCTGCCAGCTAAGTGGTGACTGTGGGTAGCTGCCAGCCAACGTTAGCCAAGTGGTGACTGTGGTAGCTGCTAGCCAAGTGGTGACTGTTGGTAGCTGCCAGGCTAAGTGGTGACTGCTTGGTAGCTGCTAGCTAAGTGGTGACTGCTGGTAGCTGCTGGCTAAGTGGTGACTGTGGGTAGCTGCTAGCTAACGTTAGCTAAGTGGTGACTGTGGGTAGCTGCTAGCTAAGTGGTGACTGTGGGTAGCTGCTAGCTAAGTGGTGACTGTGGGTAGCTGCTAGCTAAGTGGTGACTGTGGGTAGTTAACGTTAATAACTTACTAAATCAACCATAGCATCTTAATGAGTAGTTAACTACATTGCAGAATGGGAACCACAGACAACTTACTGTTCAAATTGGTTCATCTCAGCTTCGATCAGTCTTCTTTGCAGAGTAGCGAACCTCACGACACCCTGGTTTGTTAAGGAGTTTAAAAGTTACTAGATAATCGTTGTTATTAGCTAGCTGGCTAAGTTCACAACTAAATTTAAAACAACAAGGTAGCTAGCTGCGTCTCTGCACAGTTCCACGTGTGACGGTGAGCAGACGGGTCGGGGGATGGGACCAACGGAAAGAAGTCGAAGTTCTTAGCGAAACGCCCTTTGAATGCCCCAGCTCCGATCATTACTCGAATGTATTGTTGGTGAGATGGATGGATGGCCTGCTTTCGTATTTTAGATCATGAATAATCAACAGCATCATGTAATACATGTTGCGGAACGGTATGCGCATACAGTATCTGAAGGGTCTCCTGAGAGGCGCCTAAGGCACTGCATCTCAGTGCTAAGGCGGCACTGCAGGCCCTGGTTCGATGCCAGGCTGTATCACAACCGGCCGTGATTGGAAGTCCCATAGGGCGGCGGACAGTTGGCCCAGCGTCATCCGGGTTAGGGTTTGGCCGGGGTAGGCCGTCATTGTAAATAAGAATTTGTTCATAACTTACTTGCCTAGTTAAATAAAGGGTAAATAAAAACCTGAATAACTGCAGTTGTAATACCACAAGATGGTGCTGTCTGTCATCAGAATACCAGCGAGGCAGTGGTGATGGTTTGCAGTTTTTGGGACTTCTCTATTGGTTTATTAAGCCAGGCTAGCTCAAACAATCACAGATAAAGTATACAATTTTTCCAGTATTTCAAACCAAGGCCTGTCTGGTCGATCATCAAATGTATATTTGTCATTTAGCAGATGCTCTTATACAGAGCGTGTGGTAGTAAAAACATGGCTAAGACACATTAATTAATTTAATTAATGTACTATGTGATAGCAGACAACATGATTGACATAACTTAGATTGCATTTCTAATATTGGCTGAGGCTTAAGTGCTAAAACAAGTATGCAAGATAACTTGAACAGTTGTCAAGATATAGGTGACACCAATCAAGAACTGAAATAACCATAGGGCCAATGGGAAGTAGTTTATGAACATACAAGGAGTGATCTTATGCTGAGAGGAGACAGAGGACACCAAGCGCATCTCTCAGAATGCCACTTAGTCTATTTTGCCACTTGTGAGCTGAACATAGGTCAAAGGTTGTCTCGGCTAGTGACAAGGCTGCAAAGCTGAGACCCATAGATACATATGTTAAGAGTCAGACATAGATTACAGGGTTTGTAAAATTAAACAGAGCCCAAGCAGCTGTCAGGTGTGAGTGACAGCAAGCAATTGTTAAGACAGAGAGAATGTGGTGAGGAGAGTTAAAGACAAGCATTTTCATATACAGAGATCAATGTAACTGGAACCATGAGATACATCAAGTAGAGATATAATACTAATTTAATCCAATAGGATTAAAGGGATGACGGCAGAATGGTCAACACAAGTAATATATGTACACAATAAATGTATTATTGTTATAACATTGAAGGGCCTGCCATCATATGATCTAAACTTGGAACAGATAGGGGCGTTACTGGGCGTGAACAAGCAAGACCTCATATCAAAAGATGATAGGTGGCATGAGAGAAAGAAGGAGTGACTGCATTTACATATGGGATTAATGGTGTTAGCTGTGTCCCGGGTCAGCTCGGCTTTTAATTACTATGAATTAAAAGTCTTATTGAATTCACAAGTTTCTTGTATGAGTGTCATAATTTGAAGATCATTTTTTCCACGACAAGCGCCGACAGGAGCAAATAGGGTTAAGTGCCTTCCTCAAGGGTACAGACAGATTTTTCACCTAGTCAGCTCGGGGATTCAAACCATCAACCTTTCAACGTGTCTATCAAGTTTTAGAACATATTTTAATCATGGGTTTATCTCAATGCATCTTTCCTTGATTCCTTCCATCCTCGCCTCCTTGTCAACTGTATTGAAGGAGCAGGGTCAAGGTCCCTTCCCTCAGATGCTGGGAAAGGATGTGAGGAATTAAGATGAATTGAAAGAGCCAATGTGAGTGTGTGTAGAGTGTATAGAGAGGTGTGGTGTATATAGAGGTGTGGTATATATAGAGGTGTGGTGTATATAGATTTGTGGTATATATAGAGGTGTGTATAGAGGTGTGGTGTAAATAAAGGTGTATATAGAGGTGTGGTATATATAGAGGTGTATATAGATTTGTGGTATATATAGAGGTGTGGTATATATAGAGGTGTGGTGTAAATAAAGGTGTATATAGAGGTGTGGTATATATAGAGGTGTGGTATATAGAGAGGTGTACAGTGGGGGAAAAAAGTATTTAGTCAGCCACCAATTGTGCAAGTTCTCTCACTTAAAAAGATGAGAGAGGCCTGTAATTGTCATCATAGGTACACTTCAACTATGACAGACAAAATGAGGGAAAAAAATCCAGAAAATCACATTGTAGGATTTTTAATGAATTTATTTGCAAATTATGGTGGAAAATAAGTATTTGGTCACATACAAACAAGCAAGATTTCTGGCTCTCACAGACCTGTAACTTCTTCTTTATGAGGCTCCTCTGTCCTCCACTCATTACCTGTATTAATGGCACCTGTTTGAACTTGTTATCAGTATAAAAGACACCTGTCCACAACCTCAAACAGTCACACTCCAAACTCCACTATGGCCAAGACCAAAGAGCTGTCAAAGCACACCAGAAACAAAATTGTAGGCCTGCACCAGGTTGGGAAGACTGAATCTGCAATAGGTAAGCAGCTTGGTTTGAAGAAATCAACTGTGGGAGCAATTATTAGGAAATGGAAGACATACAAGACCACTGATAATCTTCCTCGATCTGGGGCTCCACGCAAGATCTCACCCGTGGGGTCAAAATGATCACAAGAACGGTGAGCAAAAATCCCAGAACCACACGGGGGACCTAGTGAATGACCTGCAGAGAGCTGGGACCAAAGTAACAAAGCCTACCATCAGTAACACACTACGCCGCCAGGGACTCAAATCCTTCAGTGCCAGACGTGTCCCCTGCTTAAGCCAGTACATGTTCAGGCAAGTCTAAAGTTTGCTAGAGAGCATTTGGATGATCCAGATGAGGATTGGGAGAATGTCAGATGAAACCAAAATAGAACTTTTGGTAAAAACTCAACTCGTCGTGTTTGGAGGACAAAGAATGCTGAGTTGCATCCAAAGAACACCATACCTACTGTGAAGCATGGGGGTGGAAACATCATGCTTTGGGGGCTGTTTTTCTGCAAAGGGACCAGGATGACTGATCCGTGTAAAGGAAAGAATGAATGGGGCCATGTATCGTGAGATTTTGAGTGAAAACCTCCTTCCATCAGCAAGGGCATTGAAGATGAAACGTGGCTGGGTCTTTCAGCATGACAATGATCCCAAACACACCGCCCGGCAACGAAGGAGTGGCCGTAAGAAGCATTTCAAGGTCCTGGAGTGGCCTAGCCAGTCTCCAGATCTCAACCCCATAGAAAATCTTTGGAGGGAGTTGAAAGTCCGTGTTGCCCAGCGACAGCCCCAAAACATATCTGCTCTAGAGAAGATCTGCATGGAGGAATGGGCCTCCTATGATGAAAATTACAGGCCTCTCTCATCTTTTTAAGTGAGAGAACTTGCACAATTGGTGGCTGACTAAATAAATTTTTTCCCCACTGTATATAAAGGTGTGGTGTATATAGAGGTGTATATAGTGGTGTGGTATTAATAGAGGCGTGGTGTATATGGAGGTGTATATAGAGGTATGGTGTATATAGAGGTCTATATAGAGGTGTGTATAGAGGTGTATATAGAGGTGTGTATAGAGGTGTGGTGTATATAGAGGTGTATATAGAGGTGTGTATATAGGTGTATATAGAGGTTTATATAGAGGTGTAGTGTACATAGAGGTGTGGTATATATAGAGGTGTGGTGTATATATAGAGCTGTGGAATATATATAGGTGTGGTGTAAATAGAGGTGTGGTGTATATAGAGTTGTGTATAGAAGTGTATATAGAGGTGTGGTGTATATAGAAGTGTGGTGTGAATAGAGGTGTATATAGAGGTGTATATAGAGGTTTGTTGTATATAGAAGTGTGGTGTATATAGAGTTGTATATAGAAGTGTGGTGTATATAGAAGTGTGGTGTAAATAGAGGTGTATATAGAAGTGTGGTGTGTATTGAGGTATATATAGAGGTGTATATAGAGGTGTGGTGTATATAGAGGTGTGGTGGATATAGAGGTGTGGTGTATATAGAGTTGTATATAGAAGTGTGGTGTATATAGAGTTGTATATAGAAGTGTGGTGTATATAGAAGTGTGGTGTGTATAGAGGTGTATATAGAGAGGTATATATAGAGGTGTGGTGTATATAGAGGTGTATGTAGAGGTGTGGTACATATAGAGGTGTGTATAGAGGTGTGGTGTAAATAAAGATGTATATAGAGGTGTATATAGAGGTGTGGTGTATATAGAGGTGTGGTGTATAGAGAGGTGTGGTGTATATAGAGGTGTGGTATATACAGAGGTGTGGAATATATAGAGGTGTGGTGTATATAGAGGTGTATATAGAGGTGTGGTGTATATAGAGTTGTGTATAGAAGTGTATATAGAGGTGTGGTGTATATAGAGGTGTGGTGTGAATAGAGGTGTATATAGAGGTGTATATAGAGGTTTGTTGTATATAGAAGTGTGGTGTAAATAGAGGTGTATATAGAAGTGTGGTGTATATAGAGGTGTGGTGTATATAGAGGTGTATGTAGAGGTGTGGTGTATATAGAAGTGTATAGAGAGGTGTGGTGTATATAGAGGTGTGATATTTACAGAGGTGTGGTGTATATAGAGGTGTATCTAGAGGTGTATATAGAGTGTGTGGTGTATATAGAGGTGTATATAGTGGTGTGGTATTAATAGAGGTGTGGTGTATATGGAGGTGTGTATATATATATGGTGTATATATAGAGGTATATATAGAGGTGTGTATATAGAGGTGTATATAGAGGTGTGTATAGAGGTGTGGTGTATATAGAGGTGTGTATATAGGTGTGTATAGAGGTGTGGTGTATATAGAGGTGTATATAGAGGTGTGGTGTATATAGAGCTGTGGTATATATAGAGGTGTGGTGTATATAGAGTTGTGTATAGAAGTGTATATAGAGGTGTGGTGTATAAGGAGGTGTATATAGAGGTTTGTTGTATATAGAGGTGTATATAGAAGTGTGGTGTATATAGAAGTGTGGTGTAAATAGAGGTGTATATAGAAGTGTGGTGTGTATAGAGATGTATATAGAGGTGTATATAGAAGTGTGGTGTATATAGAGAGGTGTATATAGAGGTGTGGTGTATATAGAGGTGTATGTAGAGGTGTGGTACATATAGAGGTGTGTATAGAGGTGTGGTATAAATAAAGGTGTATATAGAGGTGTATGTAGAGGTGTGGTGTATATAGAAGTGTATAGAGAGGTGTGGTGTATATAGAGGTGTGGTATATACAGAGGTGTGGAATATATAGAGGTGTGGTGTATATAGAGGTGTATATAGAGGTGTGGTGTATATAGAGTTGTGTTTAGAAGTGTATATAGAGGTGTGGTGTATATAGAGGTGTTTTGTGAATAGAGGTGTATATAGAGGTGTATATAGAGGTTTGTTGTATATAGAAGTGTGGTGTAAATAGAGGTGTATATAGAAGTGTGGTGTGTATAGAGGTGTATATAGAGGTGTGGTGTATATAGAGGTGTGGTGTATATAGAGGTGTATGTAGAGGTGTGGTACATATAGAGGTGTGTATAGAGGTGTGGTGTAAATAAAGGTGTATATAGAGGTGTATGTAGAGGTGTGGTGTATATAGAGGTGTATATAGAGGTGTGGTGTATATAGAGTTGTGTATAGAAGTGTATATAGAGGTGTGGTGTGAATAGAGGTGTATATAGAGGTTTGTTGTATATAGAAGTGTGGTGTAAATAGAGGTGTATATAGAAGTGTGGTGTGTATAGAGATGTATAGAGAGGTGTGGTGTATATAGAGGTGTGGTATATACAGAGGTGTGGTGTATATAGATGTGTGATATATATAAAGGTGTGGTGTATATAGAGGTGTATACAGTGGTGTGGTATTAATAGAGGCGTGGTGTATATGGAGGTGTATATAGAGGTATGGTGTATATAGAGGTCTATATATAGGTGTGTATAGAGATGTGGTGTATATAGAGGTGTGTATAGAGGTGTGGTGTATATAGAGGTGTATATAGAGGTGTGGTGTATATAGAGCTGTGGTATATTTAGAGGTGTGGTGTATATAGAGGTGTATATAGAGGTGTGGTGTATATAGAGTTGTGTATAGAAGTGTATATAGAGGTGTGGTGTATATAGAGGTGTGGTGTATAAGGAGGTGTATATAGAGGTTTATTGTATATAGAAGTGTGGTGTATATAGAAGTGTGGTGTAAATAGAGATGTATATAGAAGTGTGGTGTGTATAGAGGTATATATAGAGGTGTATATAGAAGTGTGGTGTGTATAGAGGTGTGGTGGATATAGAGATGTATATAGAGGTGTGGTGTATATAGATGTGTGGTACATATAGAGGTGTGTATAGAGGCGTGGTGTAAATAAAGGTGTATATAGAGGTGTATATAGAGGTATGGTGTATATAGTGTTCTATATAGAGGTGTGTATAGAGGTGTATATAGAGGTGTGTATAGAGGTGTAGTATATATAGAGGTGTGGTGTATATAGAGGTGTGATATATAAAGGTGAATATAGAGGTGTATATAGAGGTGTGGTGTATATAGAGGTGTGGTGTATATAGAGCTGTGGTATATATAGAGGTGTGGTGTATATAGAGGTGTGGTGTAAATAGAGGCGTGGTGTATATGGAGGTGTATATAGAGGTATGGTGTATATAGAGGTCTATATAGAGGTGTGTATAGAGGTGTATATAGAGGTGTGTATAGAGGTGTGGTGTATATAGAGGTGTTTATAGAGGTGTATATATAGGTGTGTATAGAGGTGTGGTGTATATAGAGGTGTATATAGAGGTGTGGTGTATATAGAGGTGTGGTATATATAGAGGTGTGGTTTATATAGAGCTGTGGTATATATAAAGGTGTGGTGTATATAGAGGTGTATATAGTGGTGTGGTATTAATAGAGGCGTGGTGTATATGGAGGTGTATATAAAGGTATGGTGTATATAGAGGTCTATATAGAGGTGTGTATAGAGGTGTATATAGAGGTGTGGTGTATATCGAGGTGTGTATAGAGGTGTATATATAGGTGTGTATAGAGGTGTGGTGTATATAGAGGTGTATATAGAGGTGTGGTGTATACAGAGGTGTGGTATATATAGAGGTGTGGTTTATATAGAGCTCTGGTATATATAAAGGTGTGGTGTATATAGAGGTGTATATAGAGGTTTTGTGTATATAGAGTTGTGTATAGAAGTGTATATAGAGGTGTGGTGTATATAGAGGTGTATATAGAGGTGTGGTGTATAAGGAGGTGTATATAGAGGTTTGTTGTATATAGAAGTGTGGTGTATATAGAGGTGTATATAGAAGTGTGGTGTAAAAAGAGGTGTATATAGAAGTGTGGTGTGTATAGAGATGTATATAGAGGTGCATATAGAAGTGTGGTGTGTATAGAGGTGTATATAGAGGTGTGGTGTATATAGAGGTGTGGTGTATATAGAGGTGTATGTAGAGGTGTGGTACATATAGAGGTGTGTATAGAGGTGTGGTGTAAATAAAGGTGTATATAGAGGTGTATGTAGAGGTGTGGTGTATATAGAGGTGTATATAGAGGTGTGGTGTATATAGAGTTGTGTATAGAAGTGTATATAGAGGTGTGGTGTATATAGAGGTGTGGTGTGAATAGAGGTGTATATAGAGGTGTATGTAGAGGTTTGTTGTATATAAAAGTGTGGTGTAAATAGAGGTGTATATAGAAGTGTGGTGTGTATAGAGATGTATAGAGAGGTGTGGTGTATATAGAGGTGTGGTATATACAGAGGTGTGGTGTATATAGATGTGTGATATATATAAAGGTGTGGTGTATATAGAGGTGTATACAGTGGTGTGGTATTAATAGAGGCGTGGTGTATATGGAGGTGTATATAGAGGTATGGTGTATATAGAGGTCTATATATAGGTGTGTATAGAGGTGTATATAGAGGTGTGTATAGAGGTGTGGTGTATATAGAGCTGTGGTATATTTAGAGGTGTGGTGTATATAGAGGTGTATATAGAGGTGTGGTGTATATAGAGTTGTGTATAGAAGTGTATATAGAGGTGTGGTGTATATAGAGGTGTGGTGTGAATAGAGGTGTTTATAGAGGTGTATATAGAGGTGTGGTGTATAAGGAGGTGTATATAGAGGTTTGTTGTATATAGAAGTGTGGTGTATATAGAGGTGTTTATAGAAGTGTGGTGTATATAGAAGTGTGGTGTAAATAGAGGTGTATATAGAAGTGTGGTGTGTATAGATGTATATATAGAGGTGTATATAGAAGTGTGGTGTGTATAGAGGTGTGGTGGATATAGAGATGTATATAGAGGTGTGGTGTATATAGATGTGTGGTACATATAGAGGTGTGTATAGAGGCGTGGTGTAAATAAAGGTGTATATAGAGTTGTATGTAGAGGTGTGGTGTATATAGAAGTGTATAGAGAGGTGTGGTGTTTATATAGAGGTGTGGTGTGAATAGAGGTGTATATAGAGGTTTGTTGTATATAGAAGTGTGGTGTAAATAGAGGTGTATATAGAAGTGTGGTGTGTATAGAGATGTATATAGTGGTGTGGTGTATATAGAGGTGTGGTGTATATAGAGGTGTATGTAGAGGTGTGGTGTATATAGAAGTGTATAGAGAGGTGTGGTGTATATAGAGGTGTGGTATATACAGAGGTGTGGTGTATATAGATGTGTGACATATATAAAGGTGTGGTGTATATAGAGGTGTATATAGTGGTGTGGTATTAATAGAGGCGTGGTGTATATAGAGGTGTATATAGAGGTATGGTGTATATAGAGGTCTATATATAGGTGTGTATAGAGGTGTATATAGAGGTGTGTATAGAGGTGTGGTGTATATAGGTGTGGTGTATATAGAGGTGTATATAGAGGTGTGGTGTATATAGAGCTGTGGTATATATAGAGGTGTGGTGTATATAGAGTTGTGTATAGAAGTGTATATAGAGGTGTGGTGTATATAGAGGTGTGGTGTGAATAGAGGTGTATATAGAGGTGTGGTGTATAAGGAGGTGTATATAGAAGTTTGTTGTATATAGAAGTGTGGTGTATATAGAGGTGTATATAGAAGTGTGGTGTATATAGAAGTGTGGTGTAAATAGAGGTGTATATAGAAGTGTGGTGTGTATAGAGATGTATATAGAGGTGTATATAGAAGTGTGGTGTGTATCGAGGTGGATATAGAGGTCTGGTGTATATAGAGGTGTGGTGTATATAGAGGTGTATGTAGAGGTGTTGTACATATAGAGGTGTATACAGAGGTGTATATAGAGGTGTGGTGTATAACGAGGTGTGTATAGAGATGTATATAGGGGTGTGGTGTATATAGAGGTGTATATAGATGTGTGGTGTACATAGAGGTGTATATAGAGGTGTGGTATATATAGAGGTGTGGTGTATATAGAGCTGTGGTGTATATAGAGGTATGGTGTATATAGAGTTGTGTATAGAGGTGTATATAGAGGTGTGGTGTATACAGAGGGGTGGTGTATATAAAGAGGTGTATATAGAGGTGTGGTATATATAGAGGTGTGGTGTACATAGAGGTGTATATAGAAGTGTGGTGTATATAGAGGTGTGGTGTGTATAAAGGTATATATAAAGATGTATATAGAAGTGTGGTGTGCACAGAGGTGTATATAGAGGTGTATATAGAAGGGTGGTGTGTATAGAGGTGTATATAGAGGTGTGGTGTATATAGCGGTGTGGTGTATATAGAGGTGTATATAGAGGTGTGTATATAGAAGTGTGGTGTGCATAGAGGTGTATATAGAGGTGTATATAGAAGTGTGATGTATATAGAGGTGTATATAGAGGTGTATATAGAGGTGTGGTGTATATAGAGGTGTGGTATATATATAGGTGTGGTGTACATAGAGGTGTATATAGAGGTGTATTTAGAGGTGTGGTGTATATAGAGGTGTGGTGTATACAGAGGTGTATATAGAGGTGTGGTGTATAACGAGGTGTGTATAGAGATGCATATAGGGGTGTGGTGTATATAGAGGTGTATATAGATGTGTGGTGTACATAGAGGTGTTTATAGAGGTGTGGTATATATAGAGGTGTGGTGTATATAGAGCTGTGGTGTATATAGAGGTGTGGTGTATATAGAGTTGTGTATAGAGGTGTATATAGAGGTGTGGTGTATACAGAGGGGTGGTGTATATAAAGAGGTGTATATAGAGGTGGTATATATAGAGGTGTGGTGTACATAGAGGTGTATATAGAAGTGTGGTGTATATAGAGGTTTACATAGTTGTGTGGTGTGTATTGAGGTATATATATAGAGGTGTATATAGAAGTGTGGTGTGCATAGAGGTGTATATAGAGGTGTATATAGAAGTGTGGTGTATATAGAGGTGTATATAGAGGTGTGGTGTATATAGAGGTGTGGTATATATATAGGTGTGGTGTACATAGAGGTGTATATAGAGGTGTACATAGAGGTGTGGTGTATATAGAGGTATATATAGAGGTGTATTTAGAGGTGTGGTATATACAGAGGTGTGGTGTATAGAGGTGTGGTGTATATAGAGGTGCATATAGAGAGTGTGGTGTATATAGAGAGTGTGTATCTAGAGAGTTGTATATAGAGGTGTGGTGTATATAGTGGTGTATATAGAGGTGTAGTATATATAGAGGTGTGGTGTATATAGAGGTGTAATATATAGAGGTGTATATAGAGGTGTGGTGTATATAGAGGTGTGGTATATATAGAGGTGTGTTATATATAGAGGTGTGGTGTAAATAGAGTTGTGTATAGAGGTTTACATAGAGATGTAAATAGAGGTGTGGTGTATATAGAGGTGTATATATAGATGTGGTATATATAGAGGTGTGGTGTATATAGAGGTGTGTATAGAGGTGTGGTGTATATAGAGGTGTATATAGAGGTGTGGTATATATAACGGTGTGGTGTATATAGAGGTGTATATAGTGGTGTGGTATTAATAGGGTTGTGGTGTATATGGAGGTGTATATAGAGGTATGGTGTATGTAGAGGTATATATAGAGGTGTGTATAGAGGTGTGTAAAGAGGTGTGGTGTATATAGAGGTGTATATAGAGGTGTGTATAGAGGTGTATATAGAGGTTTGGTGTATATAGAGGTGTGGTGTATATAGAGGTGTGGTGTATATAGAGCTGTGGTATATATAGAGGTGTGGTGTATATAGAGCTGTGGTATATATAGAGGTGTGGTGTATATAGAGGTGTATATAGAGGTGTGGTGTATATAGAGTTGTGTATAGAAGTGTATATAGAGGTGTGGTGTATATAGAGGTGTGGTGTATATAGAGGTGTATATAGAGGTGTGGTGTATAAGGAGGTGTATATAGAGGTTTGTTGTATATAGAAGTGTGGTGTATATAGAGGTGTATATAGAAGTGTGGCGTATATAGAAGTGTGGTGTAAATAGAGGTGTATATAGAAGTGTGGTGTGTATAGAGATGTATATAGAGGTGTATATAGAAGTGTAGTGTGTATAGAGGTGTATATAGAGGTGTGGTGTATATAGAGATGTGGTGTATATAGAGAGTGTATGTAGAGGTGTGGTGTATATAGAAGTGTGGTGTATATAGAGGTGTGGTGTATATAGACGTGTGGTGTATATAGATGTGTGGTATATATAAAGGTGTGGTGTATAAAGAGGTGTATATAGTGGTGTGGTATTAATAGGCGTGGTGTATATGGAGGTGTGGTGTATATAGAGAGTGTATATAGAGGTGTGGTGTATATAGAGTTGTGTATAGAAGTGTATATAGAGGTGTGGTGTGAATAGAGGTGTATATAGAGGTGTATATAGAGGTGTGTATATAGAAGTGTGGTGTGCATAGAGGTGTATATAGAGGTGTATATAGAAGTGTGATGTATATAGAGGTGTATATAGAGGTGTATATAGAGGTGTGGTGTATATAGAGGTGTGGTATATATATAGGTGTGGTGTACATAGAGGTGTATATAGAGGTGTATTTAGAGGTGTGGTGTATATAGAGGTGTGGTGTATACAGAGGTGTATATAGAGGTGTGGTGTATAACGAGGTGTGTATAGAGATGCATATAGGGGTGTGGTGTATATAGAGGTGTATATAGATGTGTGGTGTACATAGAGGTGTTTATAGAGGTGTGGTATATATAGAGGTGTGGTGTATATAGAGCTGTGGTGTATATAGAGGTGTGGTGTATATAGAGTTGTGTATAGAGGTGTATATAGAGGTGTGGTGTATACAGAGGGGTGGTGTATATAAAGAGGTGTATATAGAGGTGGTATATATAGAGGTGTGGTGTACATAGAGGTGTATATAGAAGTGTGGTGTATATAGAGGTTTACATAGTTGTGTGGCGTGTATTGAGGTATATATAGAGGTGTATATAGAAGTGTGGTGTGCATAGAGGTGTATATAGAGGTGTATATAGAAGTGTGGTGTATATAGAGGTGTATATAGAGGTGTGGTGTATATAGAGGTGTGGTATATATATAGGTGTGGTGTACATAGAGGTGTATATAGAGGTGTACATAGAGGTGTGGTGTATATAGAGGTATATATAGAGGTGTATTTAGAGGTGTGGTATATACAGAGGTGTGGTGTATAGAAGTGTGGTGTATATAGAGGTGCATATAGAGGTGTGGTGTATATAGAGGTGTATCTAGAGGTGTATATAGAGGTGTGGTGTATATAGTGGTGTATATAGAGGTGTAGTATATATAGAGGTGTGGTGTATATAGAGGTGTAATATATAGAGGTGTATATAGAGGTGTGGTGTATATAGAGGTGTGGTATATATAGAGGTGTGTTATATATAGAGGTGTGGTGTAAATAGAGTTGTGTATAGAGGTTTACATAGAGATGTAAATAGAGGTGTGGTGTATATAGAGGTGTATATATAGATGTGGTATATATAGAGGTGTGGTGTATATAGAGGTGTGTATAGAGGTGTGGTGTATATAGAGGTGTATATAGAGGTGTGGTATATATAACGGTGTGGTGTATATAGAGGTGTATATAGTGGTGTGGTATTAATAGGGTTGTGGTGTATATGGAGGTGTATATAGAGGTATGGTGTATGTAGAGGTATATATAGAGGTGTGTATAGAGGTGTGTAAAGAGGTGTGGTGTATATAGAGGTGTATATAGAGGTGTGTATAGAGGTGTATATAGAGGTTTGGTGTATATAGAGGTGTGGTGTATATAGAGGTGTGGTGTATATAGAGCTGTGGTATATATAGAGGTGTGGTGTATATAGAGCTGTGGTATATATAGAGGTGTGGTGTATATAGAGGTGTATATAGAGGTGTGGTGTATATAGAGTTGTGTATAGAAGTGTATATAGAGGTGTGGTGTGAATAGAGGTGTATATAGAGGTGTATATAGAGGTGTGGTGTATAAGGAGGTGTATATAGAGGTTTGTTGTATATAGAAGTGTGGTGTATATAGAGGTGTATATAGAAGTGTGGCGTATATAGAAGTGTGGTGTAAATAGAGGTGTATATAGAAGTGTGGTGTGTATAGAGATGTATATAGAGGTGTATATAGAAGTGTAGTGTGTATAGAGGTGTATATAGAGGTGTGGTGTATATAGAGATGTGGTGTATATAGAGGTGTATGTAGAGGTGTGGTGTATATAGAAGTGTGGTGTATATAGAGGTGTGGTGTATATAGACGTGTGGTGTATATAGATGTGTGGTATATATAAAGGTGTGGTGTATAAAGAGGTGTATATAGTGGTGTGGTATTAATAGAGGCGTGGTGTATATGGAGGTGTGGTGTATATAGAGGTGTATATAGAGGTGTGGTGTATATAGAGTTGTGTATAGAAGTGTATATAGAGGTGTGGTGTGAATAGAGGTGTATATAGAGGTGTATATAGAGGTGTGGTGTATAAGGAGGTGTATATAGAGGTTTGTTGTATATAGAAGTGTGGTGTATATAGAGGTGTATATAGAAGTGTGGCGTATATAGAAGTGTGGTGTAAATAGAGGTGTATATAGAAGTGTGGTGTGTATAGAGATGTATATAGAGGTGTATATAGAAGTGTAGTGTGTATAGAGGTGTATGTAGAGGTGTGGTGTATATAGAAGTGTGGTGTATATAGAGGTGTGGTGTATATAGACGTGTGGTGTATATAGATGTGTGGTATATATAAAGGTGTGGTGTATAAAGAGGTGTATATAGTGGTGTGGTATTAATAGAGGCGTGGTGTATATGGAGGTGTATATAGAGTTATGGTGTATATAGGTCTATATAGAGGTGTGTATAGAGGTGTATATAGAGGTGTGTATAGAGGTGTGGTGTATATAGAGGTGTATATAGAGGTGTGTATATAGGTGTGTATAGAGGTGTGGTGTATATAGAGGTGTATATAGAGGTGTGGTGTATATAGAGCTGTGGTATATATAGAGGTGTGGTGTATATAGAGTTGTGTATAGACGTGTATATAGAGGTGTGGTGTATATAGAGGTGTGGTGTGAATAGAGGTGTATATAGAGGTGTGGTGTATAAGGAGGTGTATATAGAGGTTTGTTGTATATAGAAGTGTGGTGTATATAGAGGTGTATATAGAAGTGTGGTGTATATAGAAGTGTGGTGTAAATAGAGGTGTATATAGAAGTGTGGTGTGTATAGAGATGTATATAGAGGTGTAAATAGAAGTGTGGTGTGTATCGAGGTGTATATAGAGGTGTGGTGTATATAGAGGTGAGGTGTATATAGAGGTGTATGTAGAGGTGTGGTACATATAGAGGTGTGTATAGAGGTGTGGTGTATATAGAGGTGTGGTGTATATAGATGTGTGGTACATATAGAGGTGTGTATAGAGGTGTGGTATATATAGAGGTGTGGTGGATTTAGAGATGTATATAGAGGTGTGGTGTATATAGAGGTGTATATAGAGGTGTGTTGTATGTAGAGGTGTGGTATATATAGAGGTGTATACAGAGGTGTATATAGAGTTGTGGTGTATAACGAGGTGTGTATAGAGATGTATATAGGGGTGTGGTGTATATAGAGGTGTATATAGATGTGTGGTGTACATAGAGGTGTATATAGAGGTGTGGTATATATAGAGGTGTGGTGTATATAGAGCTGTGGTGTATATAGAGGTGTCGGGTATATAGAGTTGTGTATAGAGGTGTATATAGAGGTGTGGTGTATACAGAGGGGTGGTGTATATAAAGAGGTGTATATAGAGGTGTGGTATATATAGAGGTGTGGTGTACATAGAGGTGTATATAGAAGTGTGGTGTATATAGAGGTGTGGTGTGTATTGAGGTATATATAAAAGTGTATATAGAAGTGTGGTGTGCATAGAGGTGTACATAGAGGTGTATATAGAAGTGTGGTGTGTATAGAGGTGTATATAGAGGTGTGGTGTATATAGCGGTGTGGTGTATATAGAGGTGTATATAGAGGTGTGGTATATATAGAGGTGTGGTGTATATAGAGGTGTGGTGTATATAGAGATGTGGTGTATATAGAGATGTGTATAGAGGTGTATATAGAGGTGTGGTATATATAGAGGTGTGGTGTATATAGAAGTGTATATAGAGGTGTGGTGTAAATAGAGGTGTGGTATATATAGAGGTGTGGTGTAAATAAAGGTGTATATAGAGGTTTGGTGTATATAGAGGTGTGGTGTATATAGAGTTGTGTATAGAGGTGTATATAGAGGTGTGGTGTATATAGAGGTGTGGTGTATATAGAGGTGTATATAGAGGTGTGGTATATATAGAGGTGTGGTGTATATAGAGGTGTGGTGTGTATAGAGGTATATAGAGAGGTGTATATAGAAGTGTGGTGTGCATAGAAAGTATATAGAGGTGTATATAGAAGTGTGGTGTGTATAGAGGTGTACAGAGGTGTGGTGTATATAGCGGTGTGTTGTATATAGAGGTGTGGTGTATATAAAGGTGTGTATAGAGGTGTATATAGAGGTGTGGTGTATAGAGGTGTATATAGGGGTGTGGTGTATATATAGGTGTATATAAAGGTGTGGTGTATATAGAGGTGTAGTATATATATATATATAGAGGTGTGGTGTATATAGAGGTGTATATAAAGGTGTATCTAGAAGTGTGTTGTGTATAGAGGTGTATATAGAGGTGTGGTGTGTATAGAGGTGTATCTAGAAGTGTGGTGTGTATAGAGGTGTATATAGAGGTGTGGTGTGTATAGAGGTGTATCTAGAAGTGTGGTGTGTATAGAGGTGTATATAGAAGTGTGGTGTGTATAGAGGTGTATATAGAGGTGTGGTGTATATAAAGGTGTGTATAGAGGTGTATATAGAGGTGTGGTGTATAGAGGTGTATATAGGGGTGTGGTGTATATATAGGTGTATATAAAGGTGTGGTGTATATAGAGGTGTAGTATATATATATAGAGGTGTGGTGTATATAGAGGTGTATATAAAGGTGTATCTAGAAATGTGTTGTGTATAGAGGTGTATATAGAGGTGTGGATAGAGGTGTATCTAGAAGTGTGTTGTGTATAGAGGTGTATATAGAGGTGTGGTGTGTATAGAGGTGTATCTAGAAGTGTGGTGTGTATAGAGGTGTGTATAGAGGTGTGGTGTATATAAAGGTGTATCTAGAAGTGTGTTGTGTATAGAGGTGTATATAGAGGTGTGGTGTATATAGAGTTGTGTATAGAGGTGTATATAGAGGGGCGGTGTATATACAGGTGTGGTATATATAGAGGTGTGGTGTATATAGAGGAGTATATAGAAGTGTGGTGTGCATAGAGGTGTATATAGAAGTGTGGTGTATATAGAGGTGTATATAGAAGTGTGGTGTGCATAGAGGTGTATATAGAAGTGTGGTGTATATAGAGGTGTGGTGTATATAGAGGTGTGTATAGATGTTTGGTGTATATAGAGGTTTATATAGAGGTGTGGTATATATAGAGGTGTGGTGTATATAGAGCTGTGGGGTATATAGAGGTGTATATAGAGGTGTGGTGTATATAGAGTTGTGTATAGAGGTGTATATAGAGGTGTGGTGTATATAGAGGGGCTGTGTATATAGAGGTGTATATAGAGGTGTGGTATATATAGAGGTGTGGTGTATATAGAGGTGTATATAGAAGTGTGGTGTATATAGAGGTTTACATAGTGGTGTGGCGTGTATTGAGGTATATATAGAGGTGTATATAGAAGTGTGGTGTGCATAGAGGTGTATATAGAGGTGTATATAGAAGTGTGGTGTATATAGAGGTGTATATAGAGGTGTGGTATATATAGAGGTGTGGTGTACATATAGGTGTATATAGAGGTGTACATAGAGGTGTGGTGTATATAGAGGTATATATAGAGGTGTATTTAGAGATGTGGTATATACAGAGGTGTGGTGTATAGAGGTGTGGTGTATATAGAGGTGTATATAGAGGTGTGGTGTATATAGAGGTGTATATAGAGGTGTAGTGTCTATAGAGGTGTATCTAGAGGTGTATATAGATGTGTGGTGTATATAGAGGTGTATATAGTGGTGTGGTATTAATAGAGGCGTGGTGTATATGGAGTTGTATATAGAGGTATGGTGTATATAGGTCTATATAGAGGTGTGTATAGAGGTGTGGTTTATATAGAGGTGTATATAGAGGTGTGTATAGAGGTGTGGTGTATATAGAGGTGTATATAGAGGTGTGGTGTATATAGAGCTGTGGTATATATAGAGGTGTGGTGTATATAGAGTTGTGTATAGAAGTGTATATAGAGGTGTGGTGTATATAGAGGTGTGGTGTGAATAGAGGTGTATATAGAGGTGTGGTGTATAAGGAGGTGTATATAGAGGTTTGTTGTATATAGAAGTGTGGTGTATATAGAGGTGTATATAGAAGTGTGGTGTATATAGAAGTGTGGTGTAAATAGAGGTGTATATAGAAGTGTGGTGTGTATAGAGATGTATATAGAGGTGTATATAGAAGTGTGGTGTGTATCGAGGTGTATATAGAGGTGTGGTGTATATAGAGGTGTGGTGTATATAGAGGTGTATGTAGAGGTGTGGTACATATAGAGGTGTGTATAGAGGTGTGGTGTAAATAAAGGTGTATATAGAGGTGTATATAGAGGTGTGGTATATATAGAGGTGTGGTGGATATAGAGATGTATATAGAGGTGTGGTGTATATAGAAGTGTATATAGAGGTGTGGTGTATATAGAGGTGTGGTGTATATAGAAGTGTGGTGTAAATAGAGGTGTATATAGAAGTGTGGTGTGTATAGAGATGTATATAGAGGTGTATATAGAAGTGTGGTGTGTATCGAGGTGTATATAGAGGTGTGGTGTATATAGAGGTGTGGTGTATATAGAGGTGTATGTAGAGGTGTGGTACATATAGAGGTGTGTATAGAGGTGTGGTGTAAATAAAGGTGTATATAGAGGTATATATAGAGGTGTGGTGGATTTAGAGATGTATATAGAGGTGTGGTGTATATAGAGTGTATATAGAGGTGTGTTGTATATAGAGGTGTGGTATATATAGAGGTGTATACAGAGGTGTATATAGAGGTTAGGTGTATAACGAGGTGTGTATAGAGATGTATATAGGGGTGTGGTGTATATAGAGGTGTATATAGGGGTGTGGTGTATATAGAAGTGTATATAGAGGTGTGGTATATATAGAGGTGTGGTGTAAATAAAGGTGTATATAGAGGTGTATATAGAGGTGTGGTGTATATAGAGGTGTGGTGTATATAGAGGTGTGGTATATATAGAGGTGTGGTATATATAGAGGTGTATATAGAGGTGTATATAGAAGTGTGGTGTATATAGAGGTGTGGTGTATATAGAGCTGTGGTGTATATAGATGTGTGGTGTACATAGAGGTGTATATAGGGGTGTGGTGTATATAGAAGTGTATATAGAGGTGTGGTATATATAGAGGTGTGGTGTAAATAAAGGTGTATATATAGGTTTGGTGTATATAGAGGTGTGGTGTATATAGAGGTGTGGTATATATAGAGGTGTGGTATATATAGAGGTGTATATAGAAGTGTGGTGTATATAGAGGTGTGGTGTATATAGAGCTGTGGTGTATATAGAGGTGTGGTGTATATAGAGTTGTGTATAGAGGTGTATATAGAGGTGTGGTGTATACAGAGGGGTGGTGTATATAAAGAGGTGTATATAGAGGTGTGGTATATATAGAGGTGTGGTGTATATAGAGGTGTGGTATATATAGAGGTGTGGTATATATAGAGGTGTATATAGAGGTGTATATAGAAGTGTGGTGTATATAGAGGTGTGGTGTGTATTGAGGTATATATATAGGTGTATATAGAAGTGTGGTGTGCATAGAGGTGTATATAGAAGTGTGGTGTGTATAGAGGTGTATATAGAGGTGTGGTGTATATAGCGGTGTGGTGTATATAGAGGTGTGGTATAGATAGAGGTGTGGTGTATATAGATGTGTATAGAGGTGTATGTAAAGGTGTATATAGAGGTGTATATAGAGGTGTGGTATATATAGAGGTGTGGTGTATATAGAGGTGTATATAGAGGTGTGGTGTATATAGAGGTGTATATAGAGGTGTGGTGTATATAGAAGTGTATATAGAGGTGTGGTATATATAGAGGTGTGGTGTAAATAAAGGTGTATATAGAGGTTTGGTGTATATAGAGGTGTGGTGTATATAGAGTTGTGTATAGAGGTGTATATAGAGGTGTGGTTTATATAGAGGTGTGGTGTATATAGAGGTGTGGTGTATATAGAGGTATATAGAGAGGTGTATATAGAAGTGTGGTGTGTATAGAGGTGTACAGAGGTGTGGTGTATATAGCGGTGTGTTGTATATAGAGGTGTGTTGTATATAGAGGTGTGTTGTATATAGAGGTGTGGTGTATATACAGGTGTGTATAGAGGTGTATATAGAGGTGTGGTGTATAGAGGTATATATAGGGGTGTGGTGTATATATAGGTGTATATAGAGGTGTGGTGTATATAGAGGTGTGGTATATATATATATATATATATATATGAGGTGTGGTGTATATAGAGGTGTATATAAAGGTGTATCTAGAAGTGTGGTGTGTATAGAGGTGTATCTAGAGGTGTGGTGTGTATAGAGGTGTGGTGAATATAAAGGTGTATCTAGAAGTGTGTTGTGTATAGAGGTGTATATAGAGGTGTGGTGTGTATAGAGGTGTATATAGAGGTGTGGTGTGTATAGAGGTGTATATAGAGGTGTGGTGTGTATAGAGGTGTGGTGAATATAAAGGTGTATCTAGAAGTGTGTTGTGTATAGAGGTGTGGTGTATATAGAGGTGTATATAGAGGTGTGGTGTGTATAGAGGTGTATATAGAGGTGTGGTGTGTATAGAGGTGTATATAGAGGTGTGGTGTATATAGAGGTGTATATAGAGGTGTGGTGTGTATAGAGGTGTGGTGTATATAAAGGTGTATCTAGAAGTGTGTTGTGTATAGAGGTGTATATAGAGGTGTGGTGTATATAGAGGTGTATATAGAGGTGTGGTGTGTATAGAGGTGTATATAGAGGGGTATGCTGATCCCTGACTGTTTGATCCTTTCCAACTTTCTAACTCTAACCCTCTTAGCGCTCCAATCCACATTCCGACCCGGCTCTGCCGGTTACCCCCGACAACGCTGTGTGTGTGTGTAAGCTCTAGGAAGCCAGGGACTTTTTAGTAACAGTTATTTATTGTTTCCTGCAGTTAGAGAGAATCACTCATCATCAGTAATGTTACAGCTATTACTAATTTAAACAACAGGGTGATCATTACAGCACTGTAACATGCTGTGTCAGTCTCTCAGGGTTCTCAGGATATAGTTCTCTCTCTCCAGCTGGGCGTTCCTTTCTGATAGTTCCTTAATCTGTTCCCATAGCAACTCCACTTCCTCTCTGACCGCCAGCATCAGGTGGGTCTTTACAAGGTCCTGAAATATAGAAAACAATCTACACTGAGTGGATAAAACATTAAGAACACCTTCCTAATATTGAGTTCCACTCCCTTTTGCCCGGGCATGGGCTCTACAAGGTGTCGAAAGCGTTCAACAGGGATGCTGGCAGATGTTGACTCCAATGTTTCCCACAGTTGTCAAGTTGGCTGCCTGTCCTTTTGATACACACGGGAACCTGTTGCAGTTCTTGCCACATACCGGTGCGCCTGGCTCCTACTACCATACCCCATTCAAAGGCACTTTAATATTTTGTCTTGCCCATTCACCCTCTGATTGGCACACAGACACAATCCATGTCTCAATTGTCTCAAGGCTTAAAAATCCTTCTTTAACCCGTCTCCTCCCCTTCATCTACACTGATTGAAGTGGATTTAACAAGTGACATCAATAAGGGATCATAGCTTTCACCTGGTCAGTCTCATAATGTTTTGTCCACTCAGTGTATAAGTCAGTTAAGAACAAATTCTTATTTTCAATGACGGCCTACACCGGCCAAACCCGGACGACGCTGGGACAATTGTGTGCCGCCCTATGGTACTCCCAATCATGGCCGGTTGTGATACACTTGGATTCGAACCAGGGTCTCTGTAGTGACACCTCAAGCACTGAGATGCAGTGCCTTATAGACCGCTGCGTCACTTGGGAGTATCACAACACATGATATCAGAATAAGGTTATTACCCAACAGGGACCTGTATAACACAACACATGATATCAGAATAAGGTTATTACCCAACAGAGACCTGGATATCACAACACATGATATCAGAATAAGGTTACTACCCAACAGAGACCTGGATATCACAACACATGATATCAGAATAAGGTTATTACCCAACAGAGACCTGGATATCACAACACATGATATCAGAATAAGGTTATTACTCAATAGAGACCTGTATAACACAACACATGATATCAGAATAAGGTTATTACCCAACAGTGACCTGGATATCACAACACATGATATCAGAATAAGGTTATTACCCAACAGTGACCTGGATATCACAACACATGATATCAGAATAAGGTTATTACCCAACAGTGACCTGGATATCACAACACATGATATCAGAATAAGGTTATTACCCAACAGAGACCTACCATGGCTTGCTCTATCTTGTTGTCAATTGCGATCATGCTGCTGCTCGACCCACTGCAAAGACAAGAAAATAAACACTTTTGAATAGTGTGTGTGTGTGTGTGTGTTTGTGCGTGTCTAGATTCATCTATTTTTGTGACTTCAGGACCTACCATTTAAATCAACACCCTTCTATTTTTGTCACTGGACCTACCATTTGATTTTCAAGTATTGAAACCAAACCAGAGACTGTAGACTATATAACATGGATTTATTGTGAAGGTGTAGACTATATTACATGGATTTATTGTGAAGGTGTAGGCTATATTACATGGATTTATTGTGAAGGTGGAGGCTCTATTACATGGATTTATTGTGAAGGTGGAGGCTATATTACATGGATTTATTCTGAAGGTGGAGGCTATATTACATGGATTTATTGTGAAGGTGTAGGCTATATTACATGGATTTATTGTGAAGGTGTAGACTATATTACATGGATTTATTGTGGAGGTGTAGGCTATATTACATGGATTTATTGTGAAGGTGTAGGCATATTACATGGATTTATTGTGAAGGTGGAGGCTATATTACATGGATTTATTGTGAAGGTGTAGACTACATTACATGGATTTATTGTGAAGGTGGAGGCTACATTACATGGATTTATTGTGAAGGTGGAGGCTACATTACATGGATTTATTGTGAAGGTGGAGGCTATATTACATGGATTTATTGTGAAGGTGTAGGCTATATTACATGGATTTATTGTGAAGGTGGAGGCTATATTACATGGATTTATTGTGAAGGTGTAGACTATATTACATGGATTTATTGTGAAGGTGGAGGCTATATTACATGGATTTATTGTGAAGGTGTAGGCTATATTACATGGATTTATTGTGAAGGTGGAGGCTCTATTACATGGATTTATTGTGAAGGTGGAGGCTATATTACATGGATTTATTGTGAAGGTGGAGGCTATATTACATGGATTTATTGTGAAGGTGGAGGCTATATTACATGGATTTATTGTGAAGGTGTAGACTATATTACATGGATTTATTGTGGAGGTGTAGGCTATATTACATGGATTTATTGTGAAGGTGTAGGCATATTACATGGATTTATTGTGAAGGTGGAGGCTATATTACATGGATTTATTGTGAAGGTGGAGGCTACATTACATGGATTTATTGTGAAGGTGTAGACTACATTACATGGATTTATTGTGAAGGTGTAGGCTACATTACATGGATTTATTGTGAAGGTGTAGGCTATATTACATGGATTTATTGTGAAGGTGGAGGCTCTATTACATGGATTTATTGTGAAGGTGGAGGCTATATTACATGGATTTATTGTGAAGGTGGAGGCTACATTACATGGATTGATTGTGAAGGTGGAGGCTACATTACATGGATTGATTGTGAAGGTGGAGGCTACATTACATGGATTGATTGTGAAGGTGTAGGCTACATTACATGGATTTATTGTGAAGGTGGAGGCTACATTACATGGATTTATTGTGAAGGTGGAGGCTACATTACATGGATTTATTGTGAAGGTGGAGGCTACATTACATGGATTTATTGTGAAGGTGGAGGCTATATTACATGGATTTATTGTGAAGGTGTAGACTATATTACATGGATATATTGTGAAGGTGGAGGCTATATTACATGGATTTATTGTGAAGGTGTAGACTATATTACATGGATATATTGTGAAGGTGGAGGCTATATTACATGGATTTATTGTGAAGGTGTAGAATATATTACATGGATTTATTGTGAAGGTGTAGGCTATATTACATGGATTTATTGTGAAGGTGGAGGCTATATTACATGGATTTATTGTGAAGGTCGAGGCTATACTACATGGATTTATTGTGATGGTGTAGGCTATATTACATGGATTTATTGTGAAGATGTAGGCTATATTACATGGATTTATTGTGAAGGTGTAGACTATATTACATGGATTTATTGTGAAGGTGTAGACTATATTACATGGATTTATTGTGAAGGTGTAGGCTATATTACATGGATGTATTGTGAAGGTGGAGGCTATATTACATGGATTTATTGTGAAGGTGTAGGCTATATTACATGGATTTATTGTGAAGGTGTAGGCTATATTACATGGATTTATTGTGAAGGTGGAGGCTCTATTACATGGATTTATTGTGAAGGTGTAGACTATATTACATGGATTTATTGTGAAGGTATAGACTATATTACATGGATTTATTGTGAAGGTGTAGGCTATATTACATGGATTTATTGTGAAGGTGTAGGCTATATTACATGGATTTATTGTGAAGGTGGAGGCTCTATTACATGGATTTATTGTGAAGGTGGAGGCTCTATTACATGGATTTATTGTGAAGGTGTAGGCTATATTACATGGATTTATTGTGAAGGTGTAGGCTATATTACATGGATTTATTGTGAAGGTGTAGACTATATAACATGGATTTATTGTGAAGGTGGAGGCTATATTACATGGATTTATTGTGAAGGTGTAGACTATATAACATGGATTTATTGTGAAGGTGGAGGCTCTATTACATGGATTTATTGTGAAGGTGGAGGCTCTATTACATGGATTTATTGTGAAGGTGTAGACTATATTACATGGATTTATTGTGAAGGTGTAGGCTATATTACATGGATTTATTGTGAAGGTGTAGGCTATATTACATGGATTTATTGTGAAGGTGGAGGCTATATTACATGGATTTATTGTGAAGGTGGAGGCTATATTACATGGATTTATTGTGAAGGTGTAGGCTATATTACATGGATTTATTGTGAAGGTGGAGGCTATATTACATGGATTTATTGTGAAGGTGGAGGCTATATTACATGGATTTATTGTGAAGGTGGAGGCTATATTACATGGATTTATTGTGAAGGTGTAGGCTATATTACATGGATTTATTGTGAAGGTGGAGGCTATATTACATGGATTTATTGTGAAGGTGGAGGCTATATAACATGGATTTATTGTGAAGGTGGAGGCTATATTACATGGATTTATTGTGAAGGTGGAGGCTACATTACATGGATTTATTGTGAAGGTGGAGGCTATATTACATGGATTTATTGTGAAGGTGGAGGCTACATTACATGGATTTATTGTGAAGGTGGAGGCTATATTACATGGATTTATTGTGAAGGTGGAGGCTATATTACATGGATTTATTGTGAAGGTGGAGGCTATATTACATGGATTTAGACTTTTTAAAATGTAGATGTTCCAAAAGGTCTGCATCAGTGGCTCGTAGCCAGCTACCCTATCCCCACAGAGCCAGATGAGCCCCAACTCTACCCCAGCCAGCTACCCTATCCCCACAGAGCCAGATGAGCCCCAACTCTACCCCAGCCAGCTACCCTATCCCCACAGAGCCAGATGAGCCCCAACTCTACCCCAGCCAGCTACCCTATCCCCACAGAGCCAGATGAGCCCCAACTCTACCCCAGCCAGCTACCCTATCCCCACAGAGCCAGATGAGCCCCAACTCTACCCCAGCCAGCTACCCTATCCCCACAGAGCCAGATGAGCCCCAACTCTACCCCAGCCAGCTACCCTATCCCCACAGAGCCAGATGAGCCCCAACTCTACCCCAGCCAGCTACCCTATCCCCACAGAGCCAGATGAGCCCCAACTCTACCCCAGCCAGCTACCCTATCCCCACAGAGCCAGATGAGCCCCAACTCTGAGCCAGCCCCAGCCAGCAAGTCGATCCCAGATGAGAGAAGGCTTTGTCTGTGGATTTAGATTATGTCCTGATTCTATCCACGCGTCTCATTGGCTAATCCTCATCTCACTTTCCCCGCAGGGAGGAATCTCCTGTCAAGGCGAGGGGGGAGGGGAGAGTGCTCACATGAGGTACCATTCTGCCCTTCCCACACAGTCTTGCATTATCATTGGTTCACACAGGTGCAAACTCATTCTAAACCCCGCCCACTCAGTGCCTCATCCAATGACAACACGTGTCATTCTCAGCCGCCCACTCATGCTGAGTATGTTGATTACCTTTCCAGGATCAACATACTCTGACCCGTCTGTGTGACCCCCCCTCCCCACGCGGCTGTATCGTATAAACATTGAGTGGAGGATTAGATGTCACCACAGGAGAGATTCTGGCCTCATCCAGAGACACAGGGCTGAGATTGACAAGACAGACAGAGGAATGAGAAGGGGACACTGAACTACACTTTAAACAGAGAGGAAAGAGTGCACACTTAGGGGAGGAGCCAGCCTGACCAGCCACCAGCCTGTGAGTCTGTAAGCAGACTACACAGTCTTAGGCCTCTAGCTCATTCACTCACTTCCTCATCACCCCTCCCCCACATCAGCCACAATAATGTTAAGGAGACTAAATTACTTGGCATTACCTTGGATTGTAACTTGTCATGGTCACACCATATAGATTCAATGCTTGTAAAGATTGGGAGAGGTCTGTCCATAATAAAGAGATGCTCTGCGTTTGGACACCACACTCCACAAAGTCCTGCAGGCTCTAGTTTGATCTTATCTTGATTATTGTCCAGCCATATGGTCAAATCCTGCAGGCTCTAGTTTGATCTTATCTTGATTATTGTCCAGCCATATGGTCAAGTCCTGCAAGCTCTAGTTTGATCTTATCTTGATTATTGTCCAGACATATGGTCAAGTCCTGCAGGCTCTAGTTTGATCTTATCTTGATTATTGTCCAGACATATGGTCAAGTCCTGCAGGCTCTAGTTTGATCTTATCTTGATTATTGTCCAGCCATATGGTCAAATCCTGCAGGCTCTAGTTTGATCTTATCTTGATTATTGTCCAGCCATATGGTCAAATCCTGCAGGCTCTAGTTTGATCTTATCTTGATTATTGTCCAGCCATATGGTCAAATCCTGCAGGCTCTAGTTTGATCTTATCTTGATTATTGTCCAGCCATATGGTCAAGTCCTGCAAGCTCTAGTTTGATCTTATCTTGATTATTGTCCAGACATATGGTCAAGTCCTGCAGGCTCTAGTTTGATCTTATCTTGATTATTGTCCAGCCATATGGTCAGGTCCTGCAGGCTCTAGTTTGATCTTATCTTGATTATTGTCCAGCCATATGGTCAAGTCCTGCAGGCTCTAGTTTCATCTTATCTTGATTATTGTCCAGACATATGGTCAAATCCTGCAAAGAAGGACCTACATTGAACAAAAATATAAAAACGCAACATGCAACTATTTCTAAGATTTTACTGAGTTACAGTTCATATAAGAAAATCAGTCAATTGAAATAAATACATTAGACCCTAATCTATGGATTTTACATGACTGGGATTTTACATGACCACCACTTGCCTCATGCAGCACAACATCTTCTTCACATAGAGCTGATCAGGCTGTTGATTGTGGCCTGTGGAATGTTGTCCCACTCCTCTTCAATGGCTGTGCCAAGTTCCTGGATATTGGCGGGAACTGGAACATTCTGTCCTACATGTCGATCCAGAGCATCCCAAACATGCTCAATGGGTGACAAGTCTGGTGAGTATGCAGGCCATGGAATACCTGGGACATTTTCAGCTTCCAGGAATTGTGTAGAGATCCTTGTGACATGTGGCCATGCATTATCATGCTGAAACATGAGGTGATGGAGGCGATGAATGGCACAATGGGCCACAGAATCTCGTGACGGCATCTCTGTGCATTCACATTGCCATCGATAATGGGTTTAATTGCAATTGTTTTCACTGTCCGTAGCTTATGCCTGCCCATACCATAACTGCACCGCCACCATGGGGCACTCTGTTCACAATGTTGACATCAGCAAAACGCTCGCCCACACAACACCATACACGCTCGGCTGCCATACTGTTGAAATCAGGATTTATCCGTGAAGAGCACACTTCTCCAGCATGCCAGTGGCCATAGAAGGTGACCGAAGTCCACTGAAGTCAGTTACAATGCCGAACTGCAGTCAGGGCAAGACCCTGATGAGGATGAGGAGTACGCAGATGAGCTTCCCTGAGACGGTATCTGACAGGTTGTGTAAATCCACAGTTTCATCATCTGTCTGGGTGGCTGGTCTCAGACCATCCCACAGGTGAAGAAGCCGGATGTGGAGGTCCTTGGCTGGTGTGGTTACACGTAGTCTGGGGTTGTGAGGCCGGTTGGACGTAATACAAAATTCTCAAAAATCACGTTGGAGGCAGCTTATGGTAGAGAAATTTCAATTATATTCTCTGGTGGACATTCCTGCAGTCAGCATGACAATTTCAGGCTCGCTCGACACATCTGTGTTTAATAGTCACACGTACAGGGTTGAAGGTGTGATTGCAGGGTACAATGGAAATCTCAGACTCTGAGCTCCAACATGCAAGACTAGTGAAATACAATAATGAAAATGGTAATAAAAGGTGGAGGCAACAGACTAGTGGAGTCTATTCAGCAGCCTGGTGGTCTGGGGGTAGAAACAGCTGACTAGTGGTGTCTATTCAGCAGCCTGGTGGTCTGGGGGTAGAAACAGCTGACTAGTGGAGTCTATTCAGCAGCCTGACGGTCTGGGGGTAGAAACAGCTGACTAGTGGAGTCTATTCAGCAGCCTGGTGGTCTGGGGGTAGAAACAGCTGACTAGTGGAGTCTATTCAGCAGCCTGACGGTCTGGGGGTAGAAACAGCTGACTAGTGGTGTCTATTCAGCAGCCTGGTGGTCTGGGGGTAGAAACAGCTGACTAGTGGTGTCTATTCAGCAGCCTGGTGGTCTGGGGGTAGAAACAGCTGACTAGTGGTGTCTATTCAGCAGCCTGACGGTCTGGGGGTAGAAACAGCTGACTAGTGGTGTCTATTCAGCAGCCTGGTGGTCTGGGGGTAGAAACAGCTGACTAGTGGAGTCTATTCAGCAGCCTGACGGTCTGGGGGTAGAAACAGCTGACTAGTGGAGTCTATTCAGCAGCCTGACGGTCTGGGGGTAGAAACAGCTGACTAGTGGAGTCTATTCAGCAGCCTGACGGTCTGGGGGTAGAAACAGCTGACTAGTGGAGTCTATTCAGCAGCCTGATGGTCTGGGGGTAGAAACAGCTGACTAGTGGAGTCTATTCAGCAGCCTGGTGGTCTGGGGGTAGAAACAGCTGACTAGTGGTGTCTATTCAGCAGCCTGACGGTCTGGGGGTAGAAACAGCTGACTAGTGGAGTCTATTCAGCAGCCTGACGGTCTGGGGGTAGAAACAGCTGACTAGTGGTGTCTATTCAGCAGCCTGACGGTCTGGGGACAGAAACAGCTGACTAGTGGTGTCTATTCAGCAGCCTGATGGTCTGGGGATAGAAACTATTGGCCAGTCCTCCAGTTTTTGCCATGATGCTCCTGTACTGCCTGAGTCTGACTGATTGAAGCGGGGAGAACAGGACGTGGCTTGGCCTTCCTGCGACACCTGGTGTTGTAGGTGTCCTGTGGGGCAGGCAGTGTGCACCCATTGGGTTAGGGTTAGGTAGGGTAGGCAGCACCCATTGGGTTAGGTAGGGCAGGCAGGCAGCACCCATTGGGTTAGGGTTAGGTAGGGCAGGCAGTGTGCACCCATTGGGTTAGGGTTAGGTAGGGTAGGCAGCACCCATTGGGTTAGGTAGGGCAGGCAGTGTGCACCCATTGGGTTAGGGTTAGGTAGGGTAGGCAGCACCCATTGGGTTAGGTAGGGCAGGCAGTGTGCACCCATTGGGTTAGGGTTTGGTAGGGTAGGCAGCACCCATTGGGTTAGGGTTAGGTAGGGCAGGCAGGCAGCACCCATTGGGTTAGGGTTAGGTAGGGCAGGCAGGCAGCACCCATTGGGTTAGGGTTAGGTAGGGCAGGCAGGCAGCACCCATTGGGTTAGGGTTAGGTAGGGCAGGCAGGCAGCACCCATTGGGTTAGGGTTAGGTAGGGCAGGCAGGCAGCACCCATTGGGTTAGGGTTAGGTAGGGCGGGCAGGCAGCACCCATTGGGTTAGGGTTAGGTAGGGCGGGCAGGCAGCACCCATTGGGTTAGGGTTAGGTAGGGCGGGCAGGCAGCACCCATTGGGTTAGGGTTAGGTAGGGCAGGCAGCACCCATCGGGTTAGGGTTAGGTAGGGCAGCACCCATTGGTGCGTTCAGCTGCACGCATCACCCTCTGATACATAGAACATTAGTCCTTTGTCAATTATAAACGTAATCCTAGAACATTAATTAGTACATTATAAACGCAATGCTAGAATATTAGTACACGATAAACAGTCCTACAATATTAATTAGTACACGACAAACATAGTCCTAGAATAGTAATTAGTACACAATAAATGTAGTCCTAGAATATTAATTAGTACACAACAAACGTAGTCCTAGAATAGTAATTAGTACACAATAAACGTAGTCCTAGAATATAAATTAGTACACGATAAACGTAATCCTAGAATATTAATTAGTACATGATAAACGTAGTCCTAGAATATAAATTAGTACACGATAAACGTAGTCCTAGAATATAAATTAGTACACGATAAACATAGTCCTACAATATTAATTAGTACACAATAGACGTAATCCTAGAATAGTAATTAGTACATGATAAACGTAGTCCTAGAATATAAATTAGTACACGATAAACATAGTCCTACAATATTAATTAGTACACAATAAACGTAATCCTAGAATAGTAATTAGTACATGATAAAGGTAGTCCTAGTATATTAGTACATGATAAATGTAGTCGTAGTATATTAGTACATGATAAACGTAGTCCTACAATATAAATTAGTACATGATAAACGTAGTCCTAGTATATTAGTACATGATAAATGTAGTCCTAGTAAGTTAGTACATGATAAATGTAGTCCTAGTAAGTTAGTACATGATAAACGTAGTCCTAGTATATTAGTACATGATAAACGTAGTCCTAGTATATTAGTACATGATAAACGTAGTCCTAGTATATTAGTACATGATAAACGTAGTCCTAGTATATTAGTACATGATAAACGTAGTCCTAGTATATTAGTACATGATAAACGTAGTCCTAGTATATTAGTACATGATAAATGTAGTCCTAGTATATTAGTACATGATAAACGTAGTCCTAGTTTATTAGTACATGATAAACGTAGTCCTAGTATAATAGTACATGATAAACGTAGTCCTAGTATATTAGTACATGATAAACATAGTCCTACAATATTAATTAGTACACGATAAACGTAATCCTAGAATATTAATTAGTACATGATAAATGTAGTCCTAGAAAAATAGGTCTCTATGGGTTTTTTCTCAGTATTTAGTCAGTACAGAACCTTCTAGTTATATTGTTCTTATTTAAAATGTTTGTAGTTTTGTCTCTGAACCATTCCTGTCAAATGAATGTTCTGTATTATGTTTCATGTGGACCCCAGGAAGAGTAGCTGCTGCTTTCACAGCAGTTAATGGGGATCCTAATAATGAATGGTAGAAAACCATCAGAATGGAGAGGTGTGTGTGTGGCACGGTTGCAGTATTTAGGCCATATCTGTGATTGTGCTCACTGTACTGTGAAGTGCAGGCACTAGTTGCCTTACTTCTCTATTCTGAGCAGAGAAACTGGGAAGGTGTGGAGCCTGTCATTGAGCCAGAATGACTGACAGGAGAGTGATACTTTCACAAGTCCAACATGGAGTGCATCCAAATACACACACTACTCTGGGTGGCCTCTCTATCACACTGTAGGGTATTTGGCACTCTGCTGCTACTAAACCTGCCCCCCGTCCACACACACAGCACAATAGAGAAACACAGCTCTCTCTCAAAAACACCTCCTTCCACCCAACAGAAACATGACGGAGGTCAAATCCACCCACTGTACTAGAGGGGGGTCTAACACACACACACACACACACACACACACACATCACACCACACCACACACAGACCCACACACAGACCATACCTGTCGTCCCCCGGCAGATGGACAGCCTCCCCGGAGCCGAACATGGACCAGGCTGAAGAAGTCTGGATGGGAGTCAGACTGGGTAGGAACGTACCATCTCTACCCTGTAGGGGGGGCCCAGGGGAGCTGGGCTGGGAATGAGACACTCTCAACAGAGACTAGAGAGAGTGGATATGGGGAGAGAGAGAGGGAGAGAGAGACCCCGACAGAGGGGAGAGACAGAGAAAAAACAGTTATGAAATCTTTTTACGTTGCATGTTGTAATTTACAAGGATTGAAGTCCTCTGCTTTGGGGCTAAAGAGCAGAAACCCAGACTTCCTGAAAGAAACTGATGATGTTGATATTGTAGTACTACAGGAAACATGGTGCAGAGGTGACGTTTTCACTGGCTGTCCACTAGGTTATAGGGAGGTAATCCTACCATCCACCAAATTAAAAGGAATCACACAGGGCAGAGACTCAGGGGGAAGGCTATTATGGTATGAATCTGAACTAACTCATTCAATCGAATTGATCAAAACAGGAGAATTCTTTATCTGCGCAAACGCCTTCCTCTGTGCCACATACATTCCCCCGTCAGAGTCACCCTACTTCAATGAAGAGAGTTTCTCCATTCTAGAGGGGGAGATGAGTCTCTTTCAGGCCCAAGGCAACGTACTGGTCTGTGGAGACCTGAATGCTGGAAAAGCAGAAGAACTAGACACTATTAACAGTCATGGAGACAAACACCTACCAGGAAGCAACAACCTTTCCCTCCCCACATACCCCCACAGAAACAACTAGGACAAAGTGAAAAACCCAACTGGAGTACAGCTGGTGAAGCTCTGTGGAACACTGGGTCTGTACATAGTCAATGGTAGGCTGAGAGGGGACTCCTATGGTAGGTACATCGACAGTTCATCCCTTGGCAGCAGTACTGTCTGCCAAGGGATGAAGTAGCCTAGTGGTTAGAGCGTTGGACTTGTAACTGGAGGGTTGCAAGTTCGAATCCCTGAGCTGACAAGGTAAGAATCTGTCGTTCTGCCCCTGAACAAGGCAGTTAAACCCACTGTTCCCCGGGCGCCGAAGACGTGGATGTCGATTAAGGCAGCCCCCCGCACCTCTCTGATTCAGAGGGGTTGGGTTAAATGCGGAAGACACATTTCAGTTGAAGGCATTCGGTTGTACAACTGACTAATAATGGTGACTTTGACTATCACCGACCTCAACCCAGAGCCTTCACAGTCAGCCCACTGACCCCTCTCTCAGACCACAGTAAAATCACAGAGCCTTCACAGTCAGCCCACTGACACCTCTCTCAGACCACAGTAAAATCACAGAGCCTTCACAGTCAGCCCACTGACACCTCTCTCAGACCACAGTAAAATCACAGAGCCTTCACAGTCAGCCCACTGACACCTCTCTCAGACCACAGTAAAATCACAGAGCCTTCACAGTCAGCCCACTGACACCTCTCTCAGACCACAGTAAAATCACAGAGCCTTCACAGTCAGCCCACTGACACCTCTCTCAGACCACAGTAAAATCACAGAGCCTTCACAGTCAGCCCACTGACACCTCTCTCAGACCACAGTAAAATCACAGAGCCTTCACAGTCAGCCCACTGACCCCTCTCTCAGACCACAGTAAAATCACAGAGCCTTCACAGTCAGCCCACTGACCCCTCTCCCAGACCACAGTAAAATCACAGAGCCTTCACAGTCAGCCCACTGACCCCTCTCTCAGACCACAGTAAAATCACAGAGCCTTCACAGTCAGCCCACTGACCCCTCTCTCAGACCACAGTAAAATCACAGAGCCTTCACAGTCAGCCCACTGACCCCTCTCTCAGACCACAGTAAAATCACAGAGCCTTCACAGTCAGCCCACTGACCCCTCTCCCAGACCACAGTAAAATCACAGAGCACAGCCCACTGACCCCTCTCTCAGTCAGCCCACTGACCCCTCTCCCAGACCACAGTAAAATCACAGAGCCTTCACAGTCAGCCCACTGACCCCTCTCTCAGACCACAGTAAAATAACAGAGCCTTCACAGTCAGCCCACTGACCCCTCTCTCAGACCACAGTAAAATCACAGAGCCTTCACAGTCAGCCCACTGACCCTCTCTCAGACCACAGTAAAATCACAGAGCCTTCACAGTCAGCCCACTGACCCCTCTCTCAGACCACAGTAAAATCACAGAGCCTTCACAGTCAGCCCACTGACCCCTCTCTCAGACCACAGTAAAATCACAGAGCCTTCACAGTCAGCCCACTGACACCTCTCTCAGACCACAGTAAAATCACAGAGCCTTCACAGTCAGCCCACTGACCCCTCTCTCAGACCACAGTAAAATCACAGAGCCTTCACAGTCAGCCCACTGACACCTCTCTCAGACCACAGTAAAATCACAGAGCCTTCACAGTCAGCCCACTGACACCTCTCTCAGACCACAGTAAAATCACAGAGCCTTCACAGTCAGCCCACTGACCCCTCTCTCAGACCACAGTAAAATCACAGAGCCTTCACAGTCAGCCCACTGACCCCTCTCTCAGACCACAGTAAAATCACAGAGCCTTCACAGTCAGCCCACTGACCCCTCTCTCAGACCACAGTAAAATCACAGAGCCTTCACAGTCAGCCCACTGACCCCTCTCTCAGACCACAGTAAAATCACAGAGCCTTCACAGTCAGCCCACTGACCCCTCTCTCAGACCACAGTAAAATCAGTGTATCTGAGAAGAGTGGAACCCAACCATGAAGCATCACGGCTTTAAAACATCTACATTAATGAATTAACAACAAGCAAACAGACTTCTTCTCTCTGCGCTGCCCAGTAAGTCCAACACTATTTAACATCTACATTAATGGATTGGCAAAAACATTAGAAGAATCGGCAGCACCTGGTCTCACCCTACACAACACTGAAATCAAGCGTCTGCTGTAGGCAGATGACCTGGTGCTACTGTCTCCCACTAAGGAAGGGTCTGCTGTAATCAGATGACCTGGTGCTACTGTCTCCCACTAAGGAGGGTCTGCTGTAATCAGATGACCTGGTGCTACTGTCTCCCACTAAGGAAGGTCTGCTGTAATCAGATGACCTGGTGCTACTGTCTCCCACTAAGGAGGGTCTGCTGTAATCAGATGACCTGGTGCTACTGTCTCCCACTAAGGAGGGTCTGCTGTAATCAGATGACCTGATGCTACTGTCTCCCACTAAGGAAGGTCTGCTGTAGGCAGATGACCTGGTGCTACTGTCTCCCACTAAGGAGGGTCTGCTGTAGGCAGATGACCTGGTGCTACTGTCTCCCACTAAGGAGGGTCTGCTGTAGGCAGATGACCTGGTGCTGCTGTGTCCCACTAAGGAGGGTCTGCTGTAATCAGATTACCTGGTGCTGCTGTGTCCCACTAAGGAGGGTCTGCTGTAATCAGATGACCTGGTGCTGCTGTGTCCCACTAAGGAGGGTCTGCTGTAATCAGATGACCTGGTGCTACTGTCTCCCACTAAGGAGGGTCTGCTGTAGGCAGACGACACTCGGGCTAAAGAGACCGGTCGTCACAGACAAACCTGGCTGCCCAGAGAGGACAGTCTGGCTGCCCAGGGAGGACAGTCTGGCTATAGAGACTGGTCGTCACAGACCAACCTGGCTGCCCAGAGAGGACAGTCTGGCTGCCCAGGGAGGACAGTCTGGCTATAGAGACTGGTCGTCACAGACAAACCTGGCTGCCCAGAGAGGACAGTCTGGCTGCCCAGAGAGGACAGTCTGGCTGCCCAGAGAGGACAGTCTGGCTATAGAAACCGGCCATCACAGACAAACCTGGCTGCCCAGAGAGGACAGTCTGGCTATAGAGACCGGCCGTCACAGACAAACCTGGCAGCCCAGAGAGGACAGTCTGGCTATAGAGACCGGTCGTCACAGACAAACCTGGCTTCCCAGAGAGAACAGTCTGGCTATAGAGACCGGTCGTCACAGACAAACCTGGCTTCCCAGAGAGAACAGTCTGGCTATAGAGACCGGTCGACACAGACAAACCTGGCTGCCCAGAGAGGACAGTCTGGCTATAGAGTCCGGTCGCCCAGAGAGAACAGTCTATAGCCAGAGACCGGTCGACACAGACAAACCTGGCTGACCAGAAAGGACAGGCTGGCTATAGAGACCGGTCGTCACAGACAAACCTGGCTGCCCAGAGAGGACAGTCTGGCTGCCCAGAGAGGACAGTCTGGCTATAGAGACCGGTCGTCACAGACAAACCTGGCTGCCCAGAGAGGACAGTCTGGCTATAGAGACCGGCCGTCACAGACAAACCTGGCTGCCCAGAGAGGACAGTCTGGCTATAGAGACCGGTTGTCACAGACAAACCTGGCTGCCCAGAGAGGACAGTCTGGCTGCCCAGAGAGGACAGTCTGGCTATAGAGACCGGTCGTCACAGACAAACCTGGCTGCCCAGAGAGGACAGTCTGGCTATAGAGACCAGTCGTCACAGACAAACCTGGCTGCCCAGAGAGGACAGTCTGGCTATAGAGACCGGTCATCACAGACAAACCTGGCTGCCCTGAGAGGACAGTCTGGCTATAGAGACCAGTCGTCACAGACAAACCTGGCTGCCCAGAAATGACAGTCTGGCTATAGAGACCGGCCGTCACAGACCAACCTGGCTGCCCAGAGAGGACAGTCTGGCTATAGAGACCGGTCGTCACAGACAAACCTGGCTGCCCAGAGAGAACAGGCTGGCTATAGAGACCGGTCGTCACAGACAAACCTGGCTGCCCAGAGAGGACAGTCTGGCTATAGAGACCGGTCGTCACAGACAAACCTGGCTGCCCAGAGAGAACAGGCTGGCTATAGAGACTAGTCGTCACAGACAAACCTGGCTGCCCAGAGAGGACAGGCTGACTATAGAGACCGGTCGTCACAGACAAACCTGGCTGCCCAGAGAGGACAGTCTGGCTATAGAGACCGGCCGTCACAGACAAACCTGGCTGCCCAGAGAGGACAGTCTGGCTGCCCAGAGAGGACAGTCTGGCTATAGAGACCGGCCGTCACAGACAAACCTGGCTGCCCAGAGAGGACAGTCTGGCTATAGAGACCGGTCGACACAGACAAACCTGGCTGACCAGAGAGGACAGGCTGGCTATAGAGACCGGTCGTCACAGACAAACCTGGCTGCCCAGAGAGAACAGGCTGGCTATAGAGACCGGTCGTCACAGACAAACCTGGCTGCCCAGAGAGGACAGTCTGGCTATAGAGACCGGTCGTCACAGACAAACCTGGCTGCCCAGAGAGAACAGGCTAGCTATAGAGACCGGTCGTCACAGACAAACCTGGCTGCCCAGAGAGGACAGTCTGGCTGCCCAGAGAGGACAGTCTGGCTATAGAGACCGGTCATCACAGACAAACCTGGCTGCCGAGAGAGGACAGTCTGGCTGCCGAGAGAGGACAGTCTGGCTATAGAGACCGGTCGTCACAGACAAACCTGGCTGCCCAGAGAGGACAGTCTGGCTGCCCAGAGAGGACAGTCTGGCTGCCCAGAGAGGACAGTCTGGCTATAGAGACCGGTCATCACAGACAAACCTGGCTGCCCAGAGAGGACAGTCTGGCTATAGAGACCGGTCGTCACAGACCAACCTGGCTGCCCAGAGAGGACAGTCTGGCTGCCCAGAGAGGACAGTCTGGCTGCCCAGAGAGGACAGTCTGGCTATAGAGACCGGTCATCACAGACAAACCTGGCTGCCCAGAGCCTTCACAGTCAGCCCACTGACCCCTCTCTCAGACCACAGTAAAATCACAGAGCCTTCACAGTCAGCCCACTGACACCTCTCTCAGACCACAGTAAAATCACAGAGCCTTCACAGTCAGCCCACTGACACCTCTCTCAGACCACAGTAAAATCACAGAGCCTTCACAGTCAGCCCACTGACACCTCTCTCAGACCACAGTAAAATCACAGAGCCTTCACAGTCAGCCCACTGACACCTCTCTCAGACCACAGTAAAATCACAGAGCCTTCACAGTCAGCCCACTGACACCTCTCTCAGACCACAGTAAAATCACAGAGCCTTCACAGTCAGCCCACTGACCCCTCTCTCAGACCACAGTAAAATCACAGAGCCTTCACAGTCAGCCCACTGACCCCTCTCCCAGACCACAGTAAAATCACAGAGCCTTCACAGTCAGCCCACTGACCCCTCTCTCAGACCACAGTAAAATCACAGAGCCTTCACAGTCAGCCCACTGACCCTCTCTCAGACCACAGTAAAATCACAGAGCCTTCACAGTCAGCCCACTGACCCCTCTCTCAGACCACAGTAAAATCACAGAGCCTTCACAGTCAGCCCACTGACCCCTCTCCCAGACCACAGTAAAATCACAGAGCCTTCACAGTCAGCCCACTGACCCCTCTCCCAGACCACAGTAAAATCACAGAGCCTTCACAGTCAGCCCACTGACCCCTCTCTCAGACCACAGTAAAATAACAGAGCCTTCACAGTCAGCCCACTGACCCCTCTCTCAGACCACAGTAAAATCACAGAGCCTTCACAGTCAGCCCACTGACCCCTCTCTCAGACCACAGTAAAATCACAGAGCCTTCACAGTCAGCCCACTGACCCCTCTCTCAGACCACAGTAAAATCACAGAGCCTTCACAGTCAGCCCACTGACCCCTCTCTCAGACCACAGTAAAATCACAGAGCCTTCACAGTCAGCCCACTGACACCTCTCTCAGACCACAGTAAAATCACAGAGCCTTCACAGTCAGCCCACTGACCCCTCTCTCAGACCACAGTAAAATCACAGAGCCTTCACAGTCAGCCCACTGACACCTCTCTCAGACCACAGTAAAATCACAGAGCCTTCACAGTCAGCCCACTGACACCTCTCTCAGACCACAGTAAAATCACAGAGCCTTCACAGTCAGCCCACTGACCCCTCTCTCAGACCACAGTAAAATCACAGAGCCTTCACAGTCAGCCCACTGACCCCTCTCTCAGACCACAGTAAAATCACAGAGCCTTCACAGTCAGCCCACTGACCCCTCTCTCAGACCACAGTAAAATCACAGAGCCTTCACAGTCAGCCCACTGACCCCTCTCTCAGACCACAGTAAAATCACAGAGCCTTCACAGTCAGCCCACTGACCCCTCTCTCAGACCACAGTAAAATCACAGAGCCTTCACAGTCAGCCCACTGACCCCTCTCTCAGACCACAGTAAAATCACAGAGCCTTCACAGTCAGCCCACTGACCCCTCTCTCAGACCACAGTAAAATCACAGAGCCTTCACAGTCAGCCCACTGACCCCTCTCTCAGACCACAGTAAAATCACAGAGCCTTCACAGTCAGCCCACTGACCCCTCTCTCAGACCACAGTAAAATCAGTGTATCTGAGAAGAGTGGAACCCAACCATGAAGCATCACGGCTTTAAAACATCTACATTAATGAATTAACAACAAGCAAACAGACTTCTTCTCTCTGCGCTGCCCAGTAAGTCCAACACTATTTAACATCTACATTAATGGATTGGCAAAAACATTAGAAGAATCGGCAGCACCTGGTCTCACCCTACACAACACTGAAATCAAGCGTCTGCTGTAGGCAGATGACCTGGTGCTACTGTCTCCCACTAAGGAGGGTCTGCTGTAATCAGATGACCTGGTGCTACTGTCTCCCACTAAGGAGGGTCTGCTGTAATCAGATGACCTGGTGCTACTGTCTCCCACTAAGGAAGGTCTGCTGTAGGCAGATGACCTGGTGCTACTGTCTCCCACTAAGGAAGGTCTGCTGTAGGCAGATGACCTGGTGCTACTGTCTCCCACTAAGGAGGGTCTGCTGTAATCAGATGACCTGATGCTACTGTCTCCCACTAAGGAAGGTCTGCTGTAGGCAGATGACCTGGTGCTACTGTCTCCCACTAAGGAGGGTCTGCTGTAGGCAGATGACCTGGTGCTACTGTCTCCCACTAAGGAGGGTCTGCTGTAGGCAGATGACCTGGTGCTGCTGTGTCCCACTAAGGAGGGTCTGCTGTAATCAGATTACCTGGTGCTGCTGTGTCCCACTAAGGAGGGTCTGCTGTAATCAGATGACCTGGTGCTGCTGTGTCCCACTAAGGAGGGTCTGCTGTAATCAGATGACCTGGTGCTACTGTCTCCCACTAAGGAGGGTCTGCTGTAGGCAGGCGACACTCGGGCTAAAGAGACCGGTCGTCACAGACAAACCTGGCTGCCCAGAGAGGACAGTCTGGCTGCCCAGGGAGGACAGTCTGGCTATAGAGACTGGTCGTCACAGACCAACCTGGCTGCCCAGAGAGGACAGTCTGGCTGCCCAGGGAGGACAGTCTGGCTATAGAGACTGGTCGTCACAGACAAACCTGGCTGCCCAGAGAGGACAGTCTGGCTGCCCAGAGAGGACAGTCTGGCTGCCCAGAGAGGACAGTCTGGCTATAGAAACCGGCCATCACAGACAAACCTGGCTGCCCAGAGAGGACAGTCTGGCTATAGAGACCGGCCGTCACAGACAAACCTGGCAGCCCAGAGAGGACAGTCTGGCTATAGAGACCGGTCGTCACAGACAAACCTGGCTTCCCAGAGAGAACAGTCTGGCTATAGAGACCGGTCGTCACAGACAAACCTGGCTTCCCAGAGAGAACAGTCTGGCTATAGAGACCGGTCGACACAGACAAACCTGGCTGCCCAGAGAGGACAGTCTGGCTATAGAGTCCGGTCGCCCAGAGAGAACAGTCTATAGCCAGAGACCGGTCGACACAGACAAACCTGGCTGACCAGAAAGGACAGGCTGGCTATAGAGACCGGTCGTCACAGACAAACCTGGCTGCCCAGAGAGGACAGTCTGGCTGCCCAGAGAGGACAGTCTGGCTATAGAGACCGGTCGTCACAGACAAACCTGGCTGCCCAGAGAGGACAGTCTGGCTATAGAGACCGGCCGTCACAGACAAACCTGGCTGCCCAGAGAGGACAGTCTGGCTATAGAGACCGGTTGTCACAGACAAACCTGGCTGCCCAGAGAGGACAGTCTGGCTGCCCAGAGAGGACAGTCTGGCTATAGAGACCGGTCGTCACAGACAAACCTGGCTGCCCAGAGAGGACAGTCTGGCTATAGAGACCAGTCGTCACAGACAAACCTGGCTGCCCAGAGAGGACAGTCTGGCTATAGAGACCGGTCATCACAGACAAACCTGGCTGCCCTGAGAGGACAGTCTGGCTATAGAGACCAGTCGTCACAGACAAACCTGGCTGCCCAGAAAGGACAGTCTGGCTATAGAGACCGGCCGTCACAGACCAACCTGGCTGCCCAGAGAGGACAGTCTGGCTATAGAGACCGGTCGTCACAGACAAACCTGGCTGCCCAGAGAGAACAGGCTGGCTATAGAGACCGGTCGTCACAGACAAACCTGGCTGCCCAGAGAGGACAGTCTGGCTATAGAGACCGGTCGTCACAGACAAACCTGGCTGCCCAGAGAGAACAGGCTGGCTATAGAGACTAGTCGTCACAGACAAACCTGGCTGCCCAGAGAGGACAGGCTGACTATAGAGACCGGTCGTCACAGACAAACCTGGCTGCCCAGAGAGGACAGTCTGGCTATAGAGACCGGCCGTCACAGACAAACCTGGCTGCCCAGAGAGGACAGTCTGGCTGCCCAGAGAGGACAGTCTGGCTATAGAGACCGGCCGTCACAGACAAACCTGGCTGCCCAGAGAGGACAGTCTGGCTATAGAGACCGGTCGACACAGACAAACCTGGCTGACCAGAGAGGACAGGCTGGCTATAGAGACCGGTCGTCACAGACAAACCTGGCTGCCCAGAGAGAACAGGCTGGCTATAGAGACCGGTCGTCACAGACAAACCTGGCTGCCCAGAGAGGACAGTCTGGCTATAGAGACCGGTCGTCACAGACAAACCTGGCTGCCCAGAGAGAACAGGCTAGCTATAGAGACCGGTCGTCACAGACAAACCTGGCTGCCCAGAGAGGACAGTCTGGCTGCCCAGAGAGGACAGTCTGGCTATAGAGACCGGTCATCACAGACAAACCTGGCTGCCGAGAGAGGACAGTCTGGCTGCCGAGAGAGGACAGTCTGGCTATAGAGACCGGTCGTCACAGACAAACCTGGCTGCCCAGAGAGGACAGTCTGGCTGCCCAGAGAGGACAGTCTGGCTGCCCAGAGAGGACAGTCTGGCTATAGAGACCGGTCATCACAGACAAACCTGGCTGCCCAGAGAGGACAGTCTGGCTATAGAGACCGGTCGTCACAGACCAACCTGGCTGCCCAGAGAGGACAGTCTGGCTGCCCAGAGAGGACAGTCTGGCTGCCCAGAGAGGACAGTCTGGCTATAGAGACCGGTCATCACAGACAAACCTGGCTGCCCAGAGAGGACAGGCTGGCTATAGAGACCGGTCGTCACAGACAAACCTGGCTGCCCAGAGAGGACAGTCTGGCTGCCCAGAGAGGACAGTCTGGCTGCCCAGAGAGGACAGTCTGGCTGCCCAGAGAGGACAGTCTGGCTGCCCAGAGAGGACAGGCTGTGCTCAGGGGAGAGGTAGAGGCAGAGCTGCATTTCCTATTACTCTGTGACAAATACTCAGACCTAAGAGGATATTTATTTCCCCAAATTATCATTCAGTACAAAGAATTTGAAACTGTAAAAGATTAAGAAATTCTAATATTTATTGGGTGAAAAGCCAGAATGTGCAGTTTTGGCAGCCAAACATGTCCTCCTGCCACAACCTGAGGGACAGCCAGTGAAAAGTGAATAATATTTCCCATGTAGTTTTGTTTTGTCTTTCATACCAGGTCATGTGTCTTCTCAGTCATGTTGAGACTGGTCTCCTACTATTGCTTTAATGTATTGTTGTTCTCATTAATATTGTTGTTGTAGATGTTGTTAATGCTAATCCCATTTCCTCTACTACTGTCATTATTATTGCTGTTGGTCACACCATTTTTGTTATACGTACACTTTGACAATACAAGTCATTTAACTTTCCATGTCAATAAAGTCTACTGAATGTAAATGTAACTGAACATTGAGATACAGAGGGGGGAGAAGGACAACGAGAAAAGAGAGAGAGAGAACGAGGGGAAAGAGATAGGGGAGAGACAGAGAGGGCGGAAGAGACGGACAAACAGGGGGGAGATGGACAGAGAGAGAGGGAGACGGACGGGGGGAGAGAGAGGGAGACGGACAGAGAGAGAGGGACAGGGGGAGAGAGAGGGAGACGGACAGAGAGAGAGGGACAGGGGGAGAGAGAGGGAGACGGACAGAGAGAGAGGGACAGGGGAGAGACGGACAGAGAGAGAGAGACAGGGGAGAGACGGACAGAGAGAGAGGGACAGGGGGAGAGAGAGGGACAGGGGGAGAGAGAGGGAGACGGACAGAGAGAGAGGGACAGGGGGAGAGACGGACAGAGAGAGAGAGACAGGGGGAGAGACGGACAGATAGAGAGAGACAGGGGGAGAGAGAGGGAGACTGACAGATAGAGAGGGACGGGGGAGAGACGAACAGAGAGAGAGGGACAGGGGGAGAGACGGACAGAGAGAGAGGGACAGGGGGAGAGACGGACAGAGAGAGAAAGACAGGGGGAGAGACGGACAGAGAGAGAGGGAGAGACTTTCTTACACACGCTATCAACAAACCTCTGCTTGGGAATGTAGGAAAGTGTGTGTGTATTGTCTGTCTGTGTGTGTGTGTGTTCTCACCCTCCCGGTAGCGTCCACATCCAGGCGTAGAGGGGGTGGGATGTTCCGTGCGCGGGGGCTGGGCAGGGGGGGCATGGAGTCGACTACTCGTAAGTTGAATCTTTCCAGGTGTGTGGGGGAGGACGGGTCGCTGTGGAGGAGGAGCGGCTTCAGCCCTCCAAACCCCTCACCATCTGACCCTATTGGCTGGGCCAGCAAGTGGGAGGTACCCTGAGAGTGCACAAGGTGTCCCGTCCTAAGAGTGCGCACGTGTCCCAGCAGTCCGCCTCCAGCCCCTCCCCCTGCCCTCTCTAGACCAATCCCCTCCAGTGACTCCAGCGAGTGGGCGTGTCTCATGCTGTCCATCACCCATCTAAGCCCCACCCCTTCCTCTCGTTCCAGAAAGTCCATACAGGTCCATCGCCCCCGGCAAAAGGGTTCTCCATGGCCCTGGCCCAATCTGACAACTCGGAACCTGGAGCCCTGCCCCACAGCATCTTGTGAGTTGGATTTCCTCAGAGAGAGGGGAGTCGTCGGCTGGGAGAAACTTCCCTGCTGGTGGGATGGGCCAGGCAGGGAGGAAGCAGTGGATTGGCTGGAGGACTGAGGGGAGGGATTTGATTGGCTAGAGGCCTGAACATGGGGTGGGGTTTCCCCAGAGCTTTGCATGTAGTCTGACGTCACACTGGTAATCTGGAAGCCACTCCTCTTCTTCCCCCCACTCATCTAAACACACACAGAGACACACAGTGAGTGTTGGGTGTGTGTCAGTAGGGTTGGGCTCTCTCTCTCTAAAACTAGGAAAACAGTGTTCTCCTAACATCTATTCCAGTCCTCTGCCTGGTCTGGTCCTGTTCTCCTAACATCTATGCCAGTCCTCTGCCTGGTCTGGTCCTGTTCTCCTAACATCTATGCCAGTCCTCTGCCTGGTCTGGTCCTGTTCTCCTAACATCTATGCCAGTCCTCTGCCTGGTCTGGTCCTGTTCTCCTAACATCTATGCCAGTCCTCTGCCTGGTCTGGTCCTGTTCTCCTAACATCTATGCCAGTCCTCTGCCTGGTCTGGTCCTGTTCTCCTAACATCTATGCCAGTCCTCTGCCTGGTCTGGTCCTGTTCTCCTAACATCTATGCCAGTCCTCTGCCTGGTCTGGTCCTGTTCTCCTAACATCTATGCCAGTCCTCTGCCTGGTCTGGTCCTGTTCTCCTAACATCTATGCCAGTCCTCTGCCTGGTCTGGTCCTGTTCTCCTAACATCTATGCCAGTCCTCTGCCTGGTCTGGTCCTTAGACCCTAAACTGTGGATTTCACATGACTGGGCAGGGGCGCACATAGGCCCACCCACTTGGGAGCCTGGAACAGAGACAGTCTATTTTACATTTAAGAAAAACTTTTTGCATCTAAATGAAAACAGACAAAAAACTAATAACATGATTAATAACTATCATGTATTAATTGAACATGTTAACCACATGTATACAATAGATGTATTTTTATATCACCTTTATTTAACCAGGTAGGCCAGTTGAGAACAAGTTCTCATTTACAACTTTCGACCTGGCCAAGATAAAACAAAGCAGTTCTACACATACAACAACACAGAGTTACACATAAACAAACGTACAGCCAATAACACAATAGAAAAATATATGTACAGTGTGTGCAAATGTAGAAGAGTAGGGAGGTAAGGCAACAAATAGGCCATGGAGGCAAAAGAATTACAATTTAGCAATTAACACTGGAATGATAGATGTGCAGATGATGATGTGCAAGTAGAGATACTGGGGTGAAAAAGAGCAAGAAGATAAACAACAATATGGGGATGAGGTAGTTAGGTGTGCTATTTACAGATTCACTGTACCTGTACACAGCCATCGGTAAGCTGCTCAGATAGCTGATGCTTAAAGTTAGAGAGGGAGATATAGGTCTCCAACTTCAGTGATTTTTGCAATTCGTTCCAGTCATTGGCAGCAGAGAACCGGAAGGAAAGGCGGCCAAAGGAAGTGTTGGCTTTGGGGATGACCAGTGAAATATACCTGCTGGAGCGCGTGCTACGGGTGGGTGTTGCTATGGTGACCAGTGAGCTGAGAAGGCGGGGCTTTACCTATCAAAGACTTATAGATGACCTGGAGCCAGTGGGTTTGGTGACAAATATGTAGTGAGGGCCAGCCAACGAGAGCATACAGGTCACAGTGGTGGGTAGTATATGGGGCTTTGGTGACAAAATGGATGGCACTGTGATCGACTGCATCCAGTTTTCTGAGTAGAGTGTTTTAGGCTATTTTGTAAATGACATCGCCGAAGTCAAGGATCGGTAGGACAGTCAGTTTTACGAGGGCATGTTTGGCAGCATTAGTGAAGGATGCTTTGTTGCAGAATAGGAAGCCGATTCTAGATTTAATTTTGGATTGGAGATGCCTAATGTGAGTCTGGAAGGAGAGTTTACAGTCTAACCAGACACCTAGATATTTGTAGTTGTCCACATATTCTAAGTCAGAACCGTCCAGAGTAGTGATGCTAGTCGGGCGGGAAGGTGAGGGCAGCAATCGGTTGAAGAGCATGCATTTAGTTTTACTAGCATTTAAGAGCAGTTGGAGGCCACGGAAGGAGAGTTGTATGGCATTGAAGCTCGTCTGGAGGTTTGTTAACACAGTGTCCAAGGAAGGGCCAGATGTAAACAGAATGGTGTCGTCTGCGTAGAGGTGGATCAGAGAATCACGAGCAGCAAGAGCGACATTATTGATATATACAGAGAAAAGAGTCGGCCTGAGAATTGAACCCTGTGGTACCCCCATAGAGACTGCCAGAGGTCCGGACAACAGGCCCTCTGATTTGACACACTGAACTGAAAGTAGTTGGTGAACCAGGCGATGCTGTCATTTGAGAAACCAAGGCTGTTGAGTCTGCCGGTAAGGATGTGGTGATTGACAGAGTCGAAAGTCTTGGCCAGATCAATGAAGACGGCTGCACAATAATGTCTCTTATCGATGGCGGTTATGATGTCATTTAGGACCTTGAGCGTGGCTGAGGTGCACCCATGACCAGCTCGGAAACCGGATTGCACAGTGGAGAAGGTACGGTGGGATTCGAAATGGTCTGTGATCTGTTTGTTAACTTGGCTTTCGAAGACTTTAGAAAGGCAGGGTAGGATAGATATAGGTCTGTAGCAGTTTGGGTCTAGAGTGTCTCCCCCTTTGAAGAGGGGGATGACTGCAGAACTTTCCAATCTTTGGGGATCTCAGACGATACGAACGAGAGGTTGAACAGGCTAGTAATAGGGGTTGGCGGAGGGTCCAGATTGTCTAGCCCAGCTGATTTGTAGGGATCCAGATTCTGCAGCTCTTTCAGAACACCAGCTGTCTGGATTTGGGTGAAGGAGAAGGGGGCTTGGGCCACTTGCTGCAGGGGTGCAGAGCTGTTGGCCGGGTAGCCAGGTGGAAAGCATGGCCAGCCGTAGAAAAATGCTTATTGAAATGATCAATTATCGTAGATTTATCATTGGTGACAGTGTTTCCTAGCCTCAGTGCAGTGGGGAGGTGCTGCTCTTATTCTCCATGGACTTCAGTGTCCCAAAACTTTTGGGAATTAGTGCAACAGGATGCACATTTCTGCTTTCCTAACTGCCTGTGTATGCTGGTACCCGACTTCCCTGAAAAGTTGCATATCGCGGGGGCTATTCGATGCTAATGTAGAACGCCACAGGATGTTTTTGTGCTGGTCAAAGGCAGTCAAGTCTGGGGTGAACCAAGGGCTATATCTATTCTTCGTTCTATATTTTTTTTATGGGGCATACTTATACAGTATAAGATATATCTAGAGAGACCGATGTTATTGTGAAGTGGTTACTGAAGAAACTGAAGTTAGAGACATTCCATTCCACCATCAGCTGCCCCATTAAACATCATAACACAACAATATACATTAAAGAACTTCATTTCCTCTGCTTCACCCTAGTCACTGAATAATGGTCACCTTGACCTTTTTGAGCACCACAACTTGCTAATGGCCAGAGCCTAAAATGTTCTTTTTGGTCTACAAGCCACTCAGATTTGTTTTAACCAGACAAATATTTTTTCCCAGTAAAATTACACCAACAAAACAATAACAAAAACTGGATGTGCTTTGAAATGTTTCTAAAACAATACATGTATTACTGGTGAGAAGAAATGTGGTATATTGTGACCAGTCTTTTAACCAAAATATCAGAGACAAAAATGTTCACCTGCCCCTTTAAAGGGCGGGAGGATGGCGTGGTAATGCGAGTCATGTTTGTGCCTGTGAGATCGAGAGTCTGACTAGTATCCGCATTGCTTATCTTCACTAGCAGTTGAAACTCAAACATTGAAAATCAACCTAGCTTCTGAACAAAATAATGTAAATAGCCAAGGAACACAGGGACAGTCTCTAGTAAATGAAACAAACTTATGCCTGTGCTTCTAAAACTGCATCTGTCACTCAGCTCTTCACGTGCACACAGCCCCCAGCCAGGCATTGTGACGCAGAAATACTTTGCACATTTTAGTGTGCATTCAGTTCAGGTCAGAATTCCACAGCAGCTAGCTATAGCCTACAGACAAGGCAAATGCCACAACTCCTGGCACAGGAAACCTCAGCTCCGTGCCGGCGGACCACAGACAGGCATTCTAATAGGTCTATTTGCCCAACTTTGGAATGATTTTATATTTCCATATATTTCCATAACCTAAATAATTCCATATGTGACGCCTAGCCAGTCATATCAGTGTTTGAAACCTGGATGTTTTACATAGCCTATCTTACCTTGCTTTTAATAGCCTACAGCCAAAATCCCACCATAGAAATAAAGATTTCCTGATATTGAAACCAGCATCATATATACACACACACACACACAAAAATAAATAAAAGTACAAATTAAAATACATATCGGCTGACTAATCGGTATCGGCTTTTTTTGGGTCCTCCATTAATTGGTATCGAAAAATCATAACCGGTCGACCTCTATAACTAACACCTGACCATCTAGTCAGGCAGGAACACTGTCTGTGTTAAGAGTTAGTATAGGCAATGTGTTAACTCTACAGTCTGGATTATAGAACAGCTAACTACTGTATGTTCTAGTTACAATACAGACTGTAGAGTTAACAGTTCTAGTTATAACCCATGGCACTCTGCGGTCCCGTTCTGTGAGCTTGTGTGGCCTACCACTTCATGGCTGAGCCGTTATTGCTCCTAGACATTCAACGTCACAATAACAGCACTTACAGTTGACCGGGGCAGCTCTAGCAGGGCAGAAATTTGACAAACTGACTTGTTGGAAAGGTGGCATTCCATGACGGTGCCACGTTGAACAGTAGGACCTGCCTTGTTGAGTGTTGTTAAGAAGGCAGAGCAGCGCTTTATTATGGACAGACTTCTCACCATCTTGGCGGCAGGTAGCCTAGTGCTGACAAGCTAAAAATCTGTCATTCTTCCCCTGAACGAGGCAGTTAACCCACTGTTCCTAGGCAGTCATTGTAAATAAGAATTTGTGCTTAACTGACTTGCCTAGTAAAATAAAGGTTAAATAAAATAATTATACATTTTAGCTAGTACTGCATCAATGTTTTGACCATGACATTTTACAATCCAGGGTTTCTCCAAGCAGTTTAGTCATCTCAACTTGCTCAATTTCCACATTATTTATTACAAGACTTAGGTGAGGTTTAGGGTTTAGTGAATATTTTGTCCCAAATACAATACTTTTAGAAATATTTAGGGCTAACTTATTCCTTGCCACCCACTCTGAAACTAACTGCAGCTCTTTGTTGAGTGTTGCAGTGATTTCAGTTGCTGTAGTAGCTGTTGTGTATAGTGTTGAGTCATCCACATACATAGACACTCTGGCTTTACTCAAAGTCAGTGGCATGTCATTAGTAAAGATTGAAAAAGTAAGGGACCTAGACAGCTGCCCTGGGGAATTCCTGATTCTACCTGGATTGTTTGAGAGGCTTCCATTAGACAAATAACTCTTTATCCACATTATAGCAGGGGGTGTAAAGCCATAACACAATCGTTTTTCCAGCAGCAGACTATGATCAATAATGTCAAAAGCTGCACTGAAGTCTAACAAGACAGCCCCCACAATCATTTTATCATCAATTTCCTCAGCCAATCATCAGTCATTTGTGTAAGTGCTGTGTTTGTTGAATGTCCTTCCCTATAAGCGTGCTGAAAGTCTGTCATCAATTAATTTACTGTAAAATAGCATTGTATCTGGTTAAACACAATTTTTTACAGAAGTTTACTAAGGGTTGGTAACAGGCTGATTGGTCGGCTATTTGAGCCAGTAAAGGGGGCTTTACTATTCTTGGGTAGCGCAATGACTTTAGCTTCCCTTCAGGCCTGAAGGCACACGCTCTCTAGTAGGCTTAAATTGAAGATGTGGCAAATAGGAGTGGCAATATCGTCTGCTATTATCCTCAGTAATTTTCCATACAGATTGTCAGACCCCGGTGGCTTGTCATTGTTGACAGACAACAATTGTTTTGGTCACCTCTTCCACACTGACTTTACGGAATTCAAAAGTACAATTCTTGTCTTTCATAATTTGGTCAGGTATACTTGGATGTGTTCTGTCAGTGTTTGTTGCTGGCATGTCATCCCTAAGTTTGCTTATCTTGCCAATGAAAAAGTAATTCAAGTAGTCGGCAATATCAGTGGGCGTTGTGATGAATGAGCCATCTGATTCAATGAATGGAGCCGAGTTGGCTTTTCCCCCAGAATTTCATTTAAGGTGCTCCAAAGCTTTTTATTAGCATTCTTTATATCATTTATCTTTGTTTCATATTGTAGTTAATTTTTATTTAGATTAGTCACATGATTTCTTATCTTAATTTGCAGTACGTTGGCCAATCAGTTGGGCTGTCAGAATATTTGAAACTTTACAAATCAAAACTGCATTTTTAGCAGTTAGGCTTTATCAATATCTTGAAGTATAAATTAATTAAGTACACATCGTGATATTTAGAGGAGCATGAGGTTTCCCCAAATATAGATATTACAGTAGTACTTCACAACACCGGACTTCATAGCGGACAATGATATACAGTAGGGTTAGCAGTAGTCTCCATAGATGGGATACATAGATACTACAGTTTCTACTACAGCCCTTCAGAGGGCAAGGGTCTTCATAGAGGACAGGTAAGTATTAATGTTAATCCAGTGTAGTACTAACCTACTGCTAACCCTAAAGGGGAAGGGTTTGACACTTATCGGGTCAACAATCACTCAGCTATGTGCTTGAAATTAATTCCGCTCAGTGATGTCATCAGTCATAACCCACACTGGATCCTCTACGCAGCACAAGGCGTGACGCATCAATACGCATCCGAGCCCCTTCTGTGCCATTCGAGAAGGGTGCAACTGCAGCCCACAATTTGAGAATGACCGTATGTGGGCATTCCGGCATCTGTAGGAACCCCTCTTCAGACTTATATTGGTCCATTTTTAACTAAGACTACAGTACATAGGCGGGAGGCAGGTGCGCTCCAGTACAGTCGATGGCGGTAATGCAACCGCCGATAAACCCCACAGAAGAAGTAGTGGGGGTGACAACGGTAGCTGGCTATAGTTAGCACACACCGGTAGTGTCCTTCGCACACGCCTGTCGGGCACTGTTTTCCCGCTGTTCGGCAGGCAGGAGCGAAGGACACGGTGTTAGCTTAGCCAACTAGTCATAAGGAGGACTCCGGTACACAGCAGGTGGGAGGCGACACCGTGTGCTAGCTAACTAGCAAGCTAACTAACTAGCCACCGCCTCCTGCCTACCGGAGTAGTTTGCGGTAGGCAACGCTGGTAGACAGTGTCCTTTGCCCCTGCCTGTCGGGCACGGCGGGGTGACACCGTGCGCTAGCTAGCTACCTAGAAAGCCAGCACACGGTGTTGCTCCAGCTTCCCACCTGCTGTTAGGCGGGGGAGACCGGTAGACAGTGTCCTTCGCCCTCGCACGTCGGGCACTGTTTTCCTGCAGTTCGACGGTGAGGGCAGGTGTTCAGCATGGTGGGAGCGAAGGATACTGTATACCAGTGGAAAAACACATCATACTTTTATTTCCCTTTTCACCCACATCCAAGTGTCACACTATTGGGTGGGGGTTCACGCAGAAACCAATGCGATACTCCTTCCTGCAGATAGAGGAAGTCCACATTGGGGGCTGCAGTTGCACACCATTGTGCCATTCAGCGTGTCCCTCTTTCAATTAAATCTCACTCTTCTCTCTCTTGCACAACTTTATTTAAAATTATTTTTTCCTTCTTGGTGAAGTTTATTTCAGGCAAAAGATGACGTACCTTGTTGTGGATCTAACAGGATCTCTGTAGCGCGAGCAGCAGCAGCAGTATGCAGGGTTCCAGGGGTTCCAGGGGTTCCAGCCGTGTCTGTCGAACATCTAGAGGTGGTCGCTTCTATATGAGCTACATGATCTCAAACACACTGCATAACCTTAACCAGTTTGTAGGTATCAATAAATCGCAACTTCATAATAAGACCTTTAGAAAAGTTGTAGAAAAAGTTGGAAAAGTACTTCTGACCCCATCGCCGCTCGCTCTGTCGGCCGCAGCTCCCGTTTCCAGGCTCACCCCACGGTAATAATATCCCGTTGGACCGGAGAGATGAGCAGGGACCGTACCGGGCAGGGGTGAGGATAGTCGGTTGCAGTCCCGTTCCTTGTTCCGTCCTGTGCCCCGGCCGAGACCGGATTCAGTAGTGTAGCCGCGGAGAGGGAGAGCCGGTTATCACACACACCAGCCCGTGTTTCGTTTGCCTGCTACTTCTACTTCTCACAATACAAGTTAGTTAACTAGCTACAGTAGCTAAACATTCTAGCTAGTTAACTACCGTAACGAGCTACTGGTGCTTTCCGCAGCGGCGCCGTGTGTCTTCAGTCTGTCTCTGCTGGTAAAAGGGTATCGTTCTGCCTTCTCATTCCGCTCGAACAGAACGGTTCCGGTCTCAGTATCAGCTACATGTTTTTCTATTGAACTGTTGCCCGACTTGTCTACGCCCGGAAGTGACAGCCCGGTGTTTACGGTGCCCCGGTTCCCCCTGCTGGCCCGAGAATCCCCCCATCACGTTTCCTTACTTTGAGTCAAATACTTTCTGACACATCAGAGTCAAGTACTTTCTATAGAACAAACTTACTCAGGATAGGCAACCGAAATGAATAATGAATGTATGTGTGTTATATTAAACATAGAGGAGGGATAAAATGTTGGCAAGCAATAAACATTTCAGAACAACTATGGCTGAATTATTATCCTTACACTTTCAAAAATACTAGTAGAATAAGACATGGGAGAGATGACGAATTTTGGCAAAGAGATTTATTTATAGACTAACACAAAATCAGTAGATGATTTAGGTACGGGCGACATGGGCATCTTTCCGCCCGGGGCGAGCGCGCTGAAGGGGTTCGCCCAGGACGCCATACAAGCCAGAACCTCCACATACACTTGAAACAAATAGCCAAATCGAAAACTGAAGACAAAAATGCTTTCTTCTACTAAGATCAGTGAAATGTAGGCTAAACTGACAACGGAGTGAAGAGCAGAAATCTCAACAAGAAAACAAGTTGCAGCAATGAAGAACGCAAAGGGGGGAGATTTTCGACACAACGCCTGTCTAGAAGCACGTTTCCACTTCTCCTACATCATTGCTTCGGTGCTGCAGTTTAACTGATGCCCGGCTCAGAAAGACAATTTCCATTTACAGAAGTCAGATTAGAATATTCCTAATAAGACACTTTAGTCATCACTTTTGTGCACAAAACATCCATTGAATTATTCAAATAATTGTTTCTGAGAATTAAGATTAATTAATTAATTATTTATTCATCCAATGTCTGCCATGTTTTTTGATGGCATGTCAGCCTGCACATGTCAGCATGCACATTTCAGCCTACACCTGTCAGCCTGCACATGTCAGCCTACACCTGTCAGCCTGCACATGTCATCCTGCACATGTCATCCTACACCTGTCAGCCTGCACCTGTCAGCCTGGACATGTCAGCCTGCACATGTCATCCTGCACATGTCAGCCTGCACATGTCATCCTGCACATGTCATCCTGCACCTGTCAGCCTGCACCTGTCAGCCTGCACATGTCATCCTGCACATGTCAGCCTGCACATGTCATCCTGCACATGTCAGCCTGCACATGTCAGCCTGCACATTCAGCCTGCACATGTCAGCCTGCACATTTCAGCCTACACATGTTAGCCTACACATTTCAGCCTACACAAAAAATGTGATAAATGATGCCAATTTAAATCCGACCACATCATTGATACAACTCTACAATAAAGGACTCTGGTGTCTGATGCCCAATGGCAAAAACGAGTTCACAAACGCTTCACATCAAAAACACTTGAAATTCCTAAACCAATTAAAGATACAATATGTAACTTTTTGGGTCACCAACTTCCAAATTCCAAATTCACAGAGGAATGTGAGTTATAGATCTTTCATTCGCATTGAAAGCAAGCCTAAGAAGTGTCAGATCTGTTCTATGTGCTCTATTTCTACGCTTCCTGTTCAGAAGTTGAGTTTTTATGTATTTTACTTACAGTTTTGTACAGCTGAAACGACAATATTTCTGTCTATGAAAAATATATTCCACAGCGGTTTAGATGGTACAATGATTCTCTACGCAATGACTGCTTGTTTTGTCACATAAACTGAAATTAGGCAAACTATTACAATTTAAGTAACCAGGAAATGGCAGAGCGATTTCTGCATAGTGCATCTTTAACGGTGCATCTGACAATGGTTCAATTACTTTAACCAATTACAGCTACTCTTCCTGGGGTTTATTATGGATCCCCATTAGTTCCTGTCAAGGCAGCAGCTACTCTTCCTGGGGTTTATTATGGATCCCCATTAGTTCCTGTCAAGGCAGCAGCTACTCTTCCTGGGGTTTATTATGGATCCCCATTAGTTCCTGCCAAGCCACTAGCTACTCTTCCTGGGGTTTATTATGGATCCCTATTAGTTCCTGCCAAGGCAGCAGCTACTCTTCCTGGGGTTTATTACGGAACCCCATTAGTTCCTGCCAAGGCAGCTGCTACTCTTTTTTGGGTCCAGCAAAATTAAGGCAGTTTATACAATTTTAAAAACATTACAATACATTCACAGATTTCACAACATACTGTGTGCCCTCAGGCCCCTACTCCACCACTACAACATATCTACAGTACTAAATCCATGTGTGTGTATAGTGAGTATGTTATCGTGTGTGTGTATGCATGTGTCTGTGTTTGTGTTGCTTCACAGTCCTCCCTGTATGTTTTTTTTAAATCTGTAAAAAAAAAAAATCTAATTCTACTGCTTGCATCAGTTACTTGATGTGGAATAGAGTTCCATGTAGTCATGGCTCTATGTAGTACTGTGTGCCTCCCATAGTCTGTTCTGGACTTGGGGACTGTGAGGAGACCTCTGGTGGCATGTCTTGTGGGGTATGCATGGGTGTCTGAGCTGTGTGCCAGTAGTTTAGACAGACAGCTCGGTGCATTCAACATGTCAATACCTCTCATAAATACAAGTAGTGATGAAGTCAATCTCTCCACTTTGAACTACTGTTGTATCAATACGTTTTGACCATGACATTTTACAATCTCGTGTTACTCCAAGCAGCTTAGTCATCTCAACTTGCTCAATTTACACAGTATTTATTACAAGATTTAGTTGAGGTTTATGGTTTAGTGAATGATTTGTCCCAAATACAATGCTTTTAGTTTAAGAAATATTTAGGGCTAACTTATTCCTTGCCACCCACTCTGAAACTAACTGCAGCTCTTTGTTAAGTGTTGCAGTCATTTCAGTCGCTGTAGTAACTGAGACATCCGCATACATAGACACTCTGGCTTTACTCAAAGTCAGTGGCATGTCATTAGTAAAGATTGAAAAAGTAAGGGACCTAGACAGCTGCCCTGCGGAATTCCTGATTCTACCTGGATTATGTTGGAGAGGCTTCCATTAAACCATCTGTGTTCTGTTAACTACTTAGGGAGTGGTGGGGCGCTAGTCATTTATTATATCCATAAATCTCCATTTGGTTGGTGCATTATGTTCATAAAATACAGCGTCCACTCGCCCATTGAACCGTGAAGAGAACTCGTTCAACCTATACCTATACACTTGTCCAAGAAGAATCAAACATCATTGATAATGTATCCTTAGGAACACTTTTATGTATATTTAGTATAATATTTCAACCGGATTATAAACTGGGCGATAGGAAAGGAAAAAAACCACAGCGCGCGCGAGCCCGTGAACGCGCATCCTCTTCTGTTTACATCCGATGACCACTTCGAAATTCTTCTTCTATTACCATCCAGAGCAACTATAACATCATCAAACACTGTCTAGAGACTGTTGACATCCAGTGGAAGCAATAGATACTGCAATCTTACTCCCATATATGGTCATTTTCAACAGGGAGGGGTTCAAAATGAGGCAATGTGTCAAAATCACTTTTTCCAGGACAGAAATTCCTCAGGTTTTCGCCTGCAATATCCGTTCTGTTATACTCACAGACAATATTTTAACACTCTTAGAAACTTCAGAGTGTTTCCTATCCTAATTATGTGCATATCCTATTTTCTGGGCCTGAGTGGGAGGCATTTTACTTTGGGCATGCCAGACTCTCCAAAACCGTCACCTCGGGAGCCGCTCCCTAAGAAGATATCTATGAGGGTGCCCCTGTTTACGGATTTGGGGTTGTACCTGGTAGGTTCATTGATAATTTGTGTGAGACTGAGAGCATGAAGCTTAGATTTTAGGATGGCCGGGGTGTTAAGCATATCCCAGTTTTGGTCACCTAACAGAACGAACTCTGAAGATAGATGGGTGGCAATCAGTTTGCATATGGTGTCCAGGTCAAAACCTAGGAAGAAACCTAGAGAGGAACCAGGCTGTGAGGGGTGGCCATTCCTCTTCTGGCTGTGCCGGGTGCAGATTATAACAGAACATGGACAAGATTTTAAAATGGTGGACTCGGGTGGACTCGGGACATCAAGGAGTCATCAGGCCAGGTAGGCCTTGAGGAATGGTCCTAATGCTCAGGTCCTCCGAGAGAGAGAGAAGAAGAAAAAAAAGAGAGAGAGAGAGAGATAGAGAGAGCATACTTAAATTCACACAGGACACCAGATAAGAGAAGAAATACTCCAGATATAACAGACGGACCCTAGCGCCCCGACACATAAACTACTGCAGCATAAATACTGGGGGCTGAGACAGGAGGGGTCGGGAGACACTGTGGCCCCATCCGACGATACCCCCGGACAGGGCCAAACAGGCAGGATATAACCCCACCCACTCTGTCGAAGCACAGCCCCCACACCACTAGAGGGATATCTTCAACCACCAACTTACCATCCTGAGACATGGCCGAGTATAGCCCACAAGATCTCCGCCACGGCACCAGTAAGCCAGTGACTCAGCCCCTGTAATAGGGTTAGAGGCAGAGAATCCCAGTGGAGGGGAACCGGCCAGGCAAAGACAGCAAGGGTGGTTCGTTGCTCCAGTGCCTTTCCGTTCACCTTCACACTCCTGGGCCAGACTACACTCAATCATAGGACCTACTGAAGAGATGAGTCTTCAATAAAGACTTAAAGGTTGAGACCGAGTCTGTCTCTCACATGGATAGGCAGACTATTCCATAAAAATTGAGCTCTATAGGAAAAAGCCCTGCCTCCAGCTGTTTGCTTAGAAATTCTAGGGACAGTAAGGAGGCCTGCGTCTTGTGACCGTAGCGTACGTGTAGGTATGTACGGCAGGACCAAATCGGAAAGATAAGTAGGAGCAAGCCCATGTAATGCTTTGTAGGTTAGCAGTAAAACCTTGAAATCAGTCCTTGCCTTAACAGGAAGCCAGTGTAGAGAGGCTAGTACTGAAGTAATATGATCAAATCTTTGGGTTCTAGTCAAGATTCTAGCAGCCGTGTTTAGCACTAACTGAAGTTTATTTAGTGCTTTATCCGGGTAGCCGGAAAGTAAAGCATTGCAGTAGTCTAACCTAGAAGTTACAAACGCATGGATTAACTTTTCTGCATCATTTTTGGACAGAAAGTTTCTGATTTTTACAATGTTACGTAGATGGAAAAAAGCTGTCCTTGAAACAGTCTTGATATGTTCGTCAAAAGAGAGATCAGGGTCCAGAGTAACGCCAAGGTCCTTCACAGTTTTATTTGAGACGACTGTACAGCCATCAAGATTAATTGTCAGATTCAACAGAAGATCTCTTTGTTTCTTGGGACCTAGAACTAGCATCTCTGTTTTGTCAGAGTTTAAAAGTAGAACATTTTCCGCCATCCACTTCCTCATGTCTGAAACACAGGCTTCCAGGGAGGGCAATTTTGGGGCTTCACCATGTTTCATCGAAATGTACAGCTATGTGTCATCCGCATAGCAGTGAAAGTTAACATTATGTTTCCGAATGACATCACCAAGTGGTAAAATATATAGTTAAAACAATAGTGGTCCCAAAACAGAGCCTTGAGGAACAACGAAATTTACAATTGATTTCTCAGAGGACAAACCATCCACAGAGACAAACTGATATCTTTCCGACAGACAAGATCTAAACCAGGCCAGAACTTGTCCATGTAGACCAATTTGGGTTTCCAATCTCTCCAAAAGAATGTGGTGATCGATGGTATCAAAAGCAGCACTAAGGTCTAGGAGCACGAGGACAGTTGCAGAGCCTCGGTCTGACGCCATTAAAAGGTCATTTACCACCTTCACAAGTGCAGTCTCAGTGCTATGATGGGGTCTAAAACCAGACTGAAGCGTTCAGATACATTGTTTGTCTTCAGGAAGGCAGTGAGTTGCTGCGCAACAGCTTTTTCTAACATTTTTGAGAGGAATGGAAGATTCGATATAGGCCGATAGTTTTTTATATTTTCTGGGTCAAGGTTTGGCTTTTTCAAGAGAGGCTTTATTACTGCCACTTTTAGTGAGTTTGGTACACATCCGGTGGATAGAGAGACGTTTATTATGTTCAACATAGGAGGGCCAAGCACAGGAAGCAGATCTTTCAGTAGTTTAGTTGGAATACGGTCCAGTATGCAGCTTGAAGGTTTAGAGGCCATGATTATTTTCATCAATGTGTCAAGAGATATGGTACTAAAAACCTTGAGTGTCTCTCTTGATTTTATGTCCTGGCAAAGTTGTGTGGACTCAGGACAACTGAGCTTTGGAGGAATACGCCGATTTAAAGAGGAGTCCGTAATTTGCTTTCTAATGATCATGATCTTTTCCTCAAAGAAGTTCATGAATGTATCACTGTTAAACTGAAAGCCATCCTCTCTTGGGGAATGCTGCTTTTTAGTTAGCTTTGCGACAGTATCAAAAATAAATTTTGGATTATTCTTATTTTCCTCAATTAACTTGGAAAAATAGGATGATCGCGCAGCAGTGAGGGCTCTTCGATACTGCACGGTACTGTCTTTCCAAGCTAGTCGGAAGACTTCCAGTTTGGTGTTGCGCCATTTCCGTTCCAATTTTCTGGAAGCTTGCTTCAGAGCTCGGGTATTTTCTGTATACCAGGGAGCTAGTTTTTTATGGCAAATGTTTTTTGTTTTTAGGGGTGCGACTGCATCTAGGGTATTGCGCAAGGTTACATTGAGTTCCTCAGTTAGGTGGTTAACTGATTTTTGTACTCTGACATCCTTGGGTAGGTGGAAGGATTCTGGAAGGGCATCTAGGAATCTTTGGGTTGTTAGAGAATTTATAGCACGACTTTTGATGATCCTTGGTTGGGGTCTGAGCAGATAATTTGTTGCGATTTCAAACTTAATAAAATGGTGGTCCGATAGTCCAGGATTATGAGGAAAAACATTAAGATCCACAACATTTATTCCACGGGACAAAACTAGGTCCAGAGTATGACTGTGGCAGTGAGTAGGTCCGGAGACATGTTGGACAAAACCGACAGAGTCGATGATGGCTCCAAAAGCCTTTTGGAGTGGGTCTGTGGACTTTTCCATGTGAATATTAAAGTCACCAAAAATTAGAATATTGTCTGCCATGACTACAAGGTCCGATAGGAATTCAGGGAACTCAGTGAGGAACGTTGTATATGGCCCAGTAGCTATAAAAAGTGATTGAGTAGGCTGCATAGATTTCATGACTAGAAGCTCAAAAGACAAAAAGTTTTTTTGTTTTTTTGTAAATAGAAATTTGCTATCGTAAATGTTAGCAACACCTCCGCCTTTGCGGGATGCACGGGGGGATATGGTCACTAGTGTAACCAGGAGGTGAGGCCTCATTTAACACAATAAATTCATCAGGCTTAAGCCATGTTTCAGTCAGGCCAATCACATCAAGATTATGATCAGTGATTAGTTCATTGACTAGAACTGCCTTGGAAGTGAGGGATCTAACATTAAGTAGCCCCATTTTGAGATGTGAGGTATCACAATCTCTTTCAATAATGGCAGCAATGGAGGAGGTCTTTATTCTAGTGAGATTGCTAAGGCGAACACCGCCATGTTTAGTTTTGCCCAACCTAGGTCGAGGCACAGACACAGTCTCAATAGAGATAGCTGAGCTGACTACACTGACTGTGCTAGTGGCAGACTCCACTAAGCTGGCAGGCTGGCTAACAGCCTGCTGCCTGGCTTGCACCCTATCTCATTGTGGAGCTAGGGGGAGTTAGAGCCCTGTCTATGTTCGTAGATAAGATGAGAGCACCCCTCCAGCTAGGATGGAGTCCGTCACTCCTCAACAGGCCAGGCTTGGTCCTGTTTGTGGGTGAGTCCCAGAAAGAGGGCCAGTTATCTACAAAGTCTATCTTTTGTGTGGGGCAGAAAACAGTTTTCAACCAGTGAATGAGTTGTGAGACTGCTGTAGAGCTCATCACTCCCCCTAACTGGGAGGGGGGCCAGAGACAGTTACTCGATGCCGACACATCTTTCTAGCTGATTTACACGCTGAAGCTATGTTGCGCTTGGTGACCTCTGACTGTTTCATCCTAACATCGTTGGTGCCGACGTGGATAACAATATCTCTATACTCTACACTCGCCAGTTGTAGCCTTAGCCAGCACCATCTTCAGATTAGCCTTAACGTCGGTAGCCCTGTGTTATGGAAATTTTGTTCTTAATGTTCACAAACTGAACTATAATTGACCTACTCTGTCTGTAACCCAAAAGTCGTAAAGCTTTGGTTAAAATGAAACAGACAGAGACCCAGCTACAGAGATCATTAAGTCAAATGTTTATTCACCGAGAATTCTCAATCACAATAAGAACACAGTCCTTTATATATACATACAATTTAACTCCAACCCACTTTAGATGGGCTGTGTTTTACAACTTACATCTTATCACTTCTACCAGCTTTATGACCGTTTCTCCCCTCCCTGGGTGAAGAAACCGTTTCCTGTTATAGGGTCCCGTTATAAATCGTCTGTCGACAGTTTTCCTGTTATCTCAACTCCATCCTGCTTAGGTTGCAAAATAGTAACACGATGTCTTAGTCTCCTAAAAAGTTCTAGACCTATTCCTCTAACACCTATTACATATATTTTAAGTAAAATAATATTCTTAGTAATTACTTAAACATATTATTTTAAACATATAATAATTTAGTCATTAAACATAAATCATATGAATTTATTCATAACAATCCACCCTTTGACTAAATATTATACACACAATACAATACCAATATATGTATTTACATCTCCTCAACATTAATAACTGTTCTAGGCTTATCCAATCATAACTCTTCTAGTTAGGATTTTCGTTATGATCATCATGAAAAGAAACAGTATAAACATTATTCAAATCTAAAAATTGAAAATTGTCTCATTAAACATGGGTTCTTCATAAACAAAGGGACAGTTGTCATCCACCAGGTCAGGAGGCATGTCCATCTCATTCCATTGATCAGAGCTCGGAATTGGTCCATATCTCACCATCTGTTGAGTCATTGATTTCTCCAGAGTCCTGGAGATTAAACCTCTCACACACGGAATCACACAACACCCACATAATAGTAACACAGTCATACAGGTAAAAGTTGCCCATAACACAGTAATCATAACATTTTTCCATTGTCCAAACATATTGTCAAACCATCTGTTCACAGAGGTATTAACCCCTGAAAACTCCACCCAAACAATTCAAGGCTGTCAGTCTCGCCAGAGCTCTAGTAACTGTACCATCTGGGGCATTGCTGTCAGGAATAAAAATACAACAATGTCCCCCCCCACCATTCTGCAGACGCCACCCTTTCAGCCAATAACACATCTAGAGCCAACCTATTTTGCCAGGTCATGAGGGAGGTGGCGGATAATTGTTCAGAGATTCCCATCACTGCATCTCTAGTCTTATTATAATTGATCCAATCAACATTTTTATTTATCGTTACCTACCAGAAGAATGTAGTGATAAAACCCTCCCCAATCTGATTTATAGCTTTGTATTCGTCTGGAACTTATCTGGCGATGCCTATGGCATCCATCCAAATAGAACTACCTGCATCAGAACCTATATTTCTCCTTTTTCTAGTTATCCCATCCAGAACTGGCCTCTGATGACTAATCCTAACTGGTTGGACCAATAATACCTTTTAGGTAATAGCCTGTCTTAGGCCTCCTCTATTGGTACCAGTCCCCCACACATCAGTTATAGGAGCTGTGAGGTTGAGAATTTTCTCCTATACTTCTGAACCCAAATCAGTTACATTAACCACAGACACATCTATTGAGATCCACTACAAGACCTGGGTCTTTCGTGAAGTTGGCCTCTACCGACTGGATTAGTGAACAGGAAAAATCGTGTCCATAATCATCAGCTTGAGCCCAATGCTTTCATTGGGCTCAAGCTACTCTACAGTCATTAATATCCAAACTTTGTTTAAAACCCCATCGGGATCACTTCCGTTCACATACCCCAGTCCCCAAGTATGTTTAATTACCTAGGCCAGGAACGAGATGAAGTGGGTTCCAAACAGAAATATAAAGTCCTGAATTATCCTATACAATTTATTATGCAGACATATTCCTGCTCTATGAGGGAAGTGTTTAATATTTACCTTAAATCTCACATCATTACCTATTTGGACTCCTTCTTTATATCCTTCTTATTCATGAGGGTCGGGTATTATATAACTTGTCTTTTACTTCTTAAACCTGTCAGCGACATATAATTTCTACTAGAGGTGTTGAATCAGGATTTATAAAAAAAATCATCAAACCTATGATGCAGCTCAAGGTACCCCATATCCCAAAACCGCCAACCCTCTCCTGCCCTTAGCCAGTCTGCTAGGTACCACCCCATACTCACACCTCTAGGGAACACACTACAGTGATGATAGGTCGGGATAGGAAATCTTCGTTAACAGAGGTGACCCCCAGACCCTATTGGCCCAGTTCTGCTCTCTAACTCTGCGTGTGTTCCACGGTGTTTGTATGTGTTCCTACCTTTCTGCAGTGGGTAACGTTGACCCAGGTTGCTCTTTCTGATATTCTAATGGCAAAGACTGTGTTCCAACATAACCTGGTAGGGACCTTCCCAACGGGGCTGCTTCCAGTCCTTTTTCTCCAGAGACTGGACCCACACCCAGTCACCAGGCTGGTTTGTATGCTCACCTCCTTCTGTAGTTCTTCTGTTGGGCATAAAATCTCTGACACACAGGTGTGGTTAGCAAACAACTTCTCATGTGATCTGCTACTGTATCTTCCTAACTCTAATTTCATCCTGTACTCAGGTGTGTCTATCTTAACCTACTTTTAATCATAGAATTCATGTGTCCTATAATACAATAACAATTTAAACACTTTCTTTCCTTTGCTCCTGGTGAGCTCAATTATTATTATTTTTTTATTTAAAGTAATTTGTGTTGTCGAACAATCTCTACCATATCTAACAATCATCTCTATACTATTCATCTCTACCATACTCTACCATTTATACTCTACCATATCCCTCCTTTTGATACAAGGCTCTGCCCCTGTATCAAACTACTGCATCTCTAAAACAACAAAAACCACTAGCTTTATTTAGCCAAAATGTGTAAATTTCTTTTTTTTCCAAATGTCTTCCTTACTAACTGCTCCTAGCTGCTCCCTCTTATTTAATCTAAACCTGGTGCCCTGTCCTGGCCATCTTTTAGCAGAGTAGAACCTTTGTTCACTCCCTCTTCCAAGTGTGAGTCTGTTTAGCAATGTCGTAAAAACTAGTTGTCTTCGCTTCCTCATCTGCCCTCCTGTCACCATTGCAGATACTTTGTCTGGTAGGCTAACTGCCTCTAACAATTTAAAATGAGCCGTAGTTACCATCCCCCCTATTTCTCCATCGAGCTGCACAAGCGCTATCTGTATGAATGGCAACCCTTTTCCCTTTACCCAACATACATGTCCTCATAAGGGCCTCAATTTCTACCTGCTGCACAGAGTAGTCTGAATTCTACCTTGAAGACCCATCTATAAGTAATTTCTCAATGGTTATCTGTAAAATCAGGCTTATGGAACACAACTTTCTCCATCTCAGTTACAAACGGACGGTCATATCTAGGGAATGCTAAAACCATATCTGATACCACCAGCTGTTTAATCTGAACAAATTGCCCTTCAACCTCAAAGGTCCATTCAATTTTATCTGTGGCTGTCATAGCCCTACCATAGATCAGATCACTAAGTTTCCCAGTATATAAAGCAAAATGTGGGACCCACGCCCTACACCCAAGAAACTCATCATTTGTTTCTTAGTCAAAGGTTTTATGCCTCCAGGATGGCCTACTCACTAATTAAATTTAGGTTGCGGCCTTCCTGAGTGAGGGTGTACCCTAGATAGATAACTTCAGATTGCCAAAACTGTTACAATTTCCTTTTCCTTACTTTATGGCCCTACTCTGCCATCTATGTCAATAACTGCAATGTACCCGTTTTTGCATCCATCACAAGTAGTAAACATATTCTAAATTTCCTTAGGAGATAACAATAATCTCCGAAAGTAATAGTACAATTTAGATAGAGAATGGTATTTCTCACAAATGTTAAAGTGAAATTCTCCTGATTTCTTCAACATTCATGATGAGGTTGATCATTCCTCATCAGGAATTTTTCAAAATCCAGGGCTTTTCAGAACATTTCTATACAAATAAATCCCAGTGAGATGTTCGCAATCTCATTGATTGTTCCTACACCCCTTCACATCACACACGGTATTTTAAGGTTAGTCTATCCATGCCATAATCATGTACAAACACTCTGTTATAGTTAATAGACCAATTTCCAATAGGCCAGTTTCCAATCAGATCTATTGATAGCTATTATACTGTAGATTATTTCTGTTAACCATTACTAAATATAACACTTTTTTACGGTCGCAAATGTATTACTTGTTCAGATGAAAGACTTTAGTTATATCTGAGCTAACTCAAATACCTCACATTTAGTATTTAGCTCGTTCTCCTCTCCTGTCTGTCCCGAACCTAGTCAGGACTCATCCTCCTCCTGTTGTCAGGTTTTGGGCGCCTCTCTTTTTTCCTATAGTTTGTTTTTGCAATCGCGGTCACGTTTTCTATCTTTTTGCAATCGCGATGATTGTGTCCCTTTCTCCCACAATGATAGCATGTGGCTGCGCATTCCCTCGCGAAGTGCCCTGTCTTCTGACAATTAAAACACTTCACCTCTTTTCCTCTCTCGCCTACACCGGTGGAACCTTTGCTCCTGGAATTCTCTCCCTGTCTCGGGAGTGCCGAGAGAACTGGCAATCTGATCTGTACTATCCATGCCTGGCTTGGTTCTACCTTTTCTCCTACATCTGCCACTCTCCTGTCTGTCCCTGATCGGTTCTGTTTTGGAGAATGTGCCTGATATTTCCTCCCCGACCTGTCTCTAACCTGCACTATCCGCACCCCGATCATAAACTGGGGAAGGCCCAGCCTGGAGCGGCAATTGCACCTCGTCATCGGGGTTTCCCCTCTCTCTCTTTCTGGCTTCCGAAAGCCAGACTCTAGCTGTGTTTAAACCCTCTTTTCCCTGCTTATTCTCATCCTTTCCACATTCCTTATGTATCTGTTTTATCATAGATCCTAGCTTTTCTACATCTAAACGTCCATCAAATCCATATTTCTTTCTCCATTTTGGACCAAAATAATTATTCCTCTTATCTTTTAACTCCATATAGCGCTCATCTCCCGTAAATTCGGGAACTTCTTTTGAAGATTTACTACCCATTGTCAATAATGAAAAACCTTTCTATGTGTTTGACTAGTAATGTGTATGTCGCTACCCCCTATGTGTGTGTGCTAGGCTGACCCTCTATGTATATCTATATTAGGTCTCCGGGATCTGTGTGTGTGGTTCCTAATGGTTATGCTTCTATGTGTATTCCCACCACCTATGTGATATGAATTCTACCGTGTGGGATTCTCCGGTCTGGAAACTTTGATCTATAGAGGTCCTATTAATATGGACATTAAATCTCACCCGTATCCAACGATAAACTATTTTCCAGGGGTAATAATGCCCTAGTTAACCATCTATTTTCCTGTTGCTACATTGGGACCTATTGAAGTTAATATCTCATATCTCATTCCGCTACATTAGGTTTCTGGGAACTCTCCGGTCTGGAAACTTTGATCTATAGAGGTCCTATTAATATGGACATTAAATCTCACCCGTATCCAACGATAAACTATTTTCCAGGGGTAATAATGCCCTAGTTAACCATCTATTTTCCTGTTGCTACATTGGGACCTATTGAAGTTAATATCTCATATCTCATTCCGCTATATTAGGTTTCTGGGAACTCTCCGGTCTGGAAACTTTGATCTATAGAGGTCCTATTAATATGGACATTAAATCTCACCCGTATCCAACGATAAACTATTTTCCAGGGGTAATAATGCCCTAGTTAACCATCTATTTTCCTGTTGCTACATTGGGACCTATTGAAGTTAATATCTCATATCTCATTCCGCTATATTAGGTTTCTGGGAACTCTCCGGTCTGGAAACTTTGATCTATAGAGGTCCTATTGATATGGACATTAAATCTCACCCGTATCCAACGATAAACTATTTTCCAGGGGTAATAATGCCCTAGTTAACCATCTATTTTCCTGTTGCTACATTGGGACCTATTGAAGTTAATATCTCATATCTCATTCCGCTACATTAGGTTTCCGGGAACTCTCCGGTCTGGAAACTTTGATCTATAGAGGTCCTATTAATATGGACATTAAATCTCACCCGTATCCAACGATAAACTATTTTCCAGGGGTCGTAAAGCCCTGGTTAATCGTCTATTTTCCTGTTGCTACATTGGGACCTATTGAAGTTAATATCTCATATCTCATTCCGCTACATTAGGTTTCTGGGAACTTTATCTATAGAGATGAATATCCATTAGACGTTAGGTCTCACCCGTATCCAACTATAAACTATTTTCCAGGGTCAGTAAAGCCCTGGTTAATCGCTTATCGCCCTGTTGCTACATTGGGACATATTGACGTAATATCTTATCTCTCCCACCCCTATATTAGATTCCCCTCTCCTCCTTTTTTGGACCTTAATAACCTGTGTGGCCAACCAAGCCAGCACTATTAAGTTCCTGCATTAATAATCCGAGAGGCCAAATTTCGGAATCTATTAAGCAACTGTGTTAATAACCCGTGTGGACTACGGATTTAATCTCACATTTAAGTGAGATTTTTAATCAGTCCTCGGAATCTATTAAGCTAGTTTTATTTATGGCAGCGCCTTACCTCAGGTCTTCTCGGACCTGATCCCTGGAATCGATCGGTTTAAAGTTATAACTACTGGTGAATCTGATTAGAATGACCAAGCTCCTATCATTGCTAGATTCTAAGTATTTTAGAATATCAATTCAAAGATATCTTAATCAATCCCCAAATTCGTGAATAAAGATAGACTGACCTGTCCTGTAGACTGGGAAAAGCAATGTCGGTTGGATCTCGTCACCGTCTCTGTCGTTTTCCAGTTTCTCACCGGCCTGAATAAAACCCCAATTCAGAGGTCAGGTCTTTGTCTCACGGATCTCTGATCCGCCTGCACGGTTTTCGTGTCCACTGGAACTAGACAGAAACAGGTATTGAGATTCCGGCTCGAAGGACCAAATTGTTATGGAAATTTTGTTCTTAATGTTCACAAACTGAACTATAATTGACCTACTCTGTCTGTAACCCAAAAGTCGTAAAGCTTTGGTTAAAATGAAACAGACAGAGACCCAGCTACAGAGATCATTAAGTCAAATGTTTATTCACCGAGAATTCTCAATCACAATAAGAACACAGTCCTTTATATATACATACAATTTAACTCCAACCCACTTTAGATGGGCTGCGTTTTACAACTTACATCTTATCACTTCTACCAGCTTTATGACCGCTTTCTCCCCTCCCTGGGTGAAGAAACCGTTTCCTGTTATAGGGTCCCGTTATAAATCGTCTGTCGACAGTTTTCCTGTTATCTCAACTCCATCCTGCTTAGGTTGCAAAATAGTAACACGATGTCTTAGTCTCCTAAAAAGTTCTAGACCTATTCCTCTAACACCTATTACATATATTTTAAGTAAAATAATATTCTTAGTAATTACTTAAACATATTATTTTAAACATATAATAATTTAGTCATTAAACATAAATCATATGAATTTATTCATAACACCCTGCCCCCTGGTAAACAGTGTATGATCGCTGGATGATTCGTTTTAAGTCTAATACTGCGAGTAATGGAGTCGCCAATGACTAGAGTTTTCAATTTGTCAGAGCTAATGGTGGGAGGCTTCGGCGTCTCAGACCCCGTAGCGGGAGGAGTAGAGACCAGAGAAGGCTCGGCCTCTGACTCCGACCCGCTGCTTAATGGGGAGAACCGGTTGAAAGTTTCTGTCGGCTGAATGAGCGACACCGGTTGAGCATTGCTACAGCATTTCCTTCCAGAAGCCATGAGAAAATTGTCCGGCTGCAGGGACTGTGCGAGGGGATTTATACTACTATCTGTACTTACTGGTGGCACAGACGCTGTTTTCATCCTTTCCTACACTTACATTTCCCTTGCCTAACGATTGTGTCTGAAGCTGGGCTTGCAGCACAGCTATCCTCGCCATAAGGCGATCGTTCTCCTGTATATTATGAGTACAGCGACTGCAATTAGAAGGCATCATGTTAATGTTACTACTTAGCTTCGGTTGGTGGAGGTCCTGACGAAACACGTACTGTGTAATACCATTGTATCTGGTCAAACACAATTTTTTCCAGAAGTTTACTAAGGATTGGTAACAGGCTGATTGGTCGGGCTATTGGAGCCAGTAAAGGGGGCTTTACTATTCCTGGGTAGTGCAATGACTTTAGCTTCCCTTCAGGCCTGAAGGCACACGCTCTCTAGTAGGCTTAAATTGAAGATGTGGCAAATAGGAGTGGCAAAATCGTCTGCTATTATCCTCAGTAATTTTCCATACAGATTGTCAGACCCCGGTGGCTTGTCATTGTTGACAGACAACAATTGTTTTGGTCACCTCTTCCACACTGACTTTACGGAATTCAAAAGTACAATTCTTGTCTTTCATAATTTGGTCAGGTATACTTGGATGTGTTCTGTCAGCGTTTGTTGCTGGCATGTCATCCCTAAGTTTGCTTATCTTGCCAATGAAAAAGTAATTAAAGTAGTCGGCAATATCAGTGGGCGTTGTGATGAATGAGCCATCTGATTCAATGAATGGAGCCGAGTTGGCTTTTCCCCCAGAATTTCATTTAAGGTGCTCCAAAGCTTTTTATTAGCATTCTTTATATCATTTATCTTTGTTTCGTAGTATAGTTTATTTACATTTGTATTTAGTATAGTCACATGATTTCTTAATTTGCAGTACGTTTGCCAATCAGTTGTTCAGCCAGACTTATTTGCCATTCTGTCACGACTTTTACTGAAGTCGGTTCCCCTCCTCGTTCGGGCGGCATTCGGCGGTCGACGTCACCGGTCTTCTAATCATCACAGATCCACTTTTCATTTTCCATTTGTCTTGTTTTTCACACACCTAGTTTGCATTCCCCATCATTATCTGTTGTGTATTTAACCCTCTGGTTTCCCCCATGTCTTTGTGTGTGATTGTTTATTGTTAAGCCGTTTTCGTTCCGGCTGGTGCGTTTTATTTTCTGCCTCGCTTGTTTTGCATTTGGCAAAGTGTTGTTGTATTACGCGGTTGCGTTTGTTTGTTTGGTTCTTTGAGTAAAGTGCTTTAATTACTCCTGTTCTCCTGCGCCTGACTCTTCATGCACCAGCACGAACCCTGACACATTCCTTTTCCCTCATCCCTCTCAACCATACAATTTTTCAATTCCTAATCAATCCAAGGGGATTTAACAGTTTTTACAGTCATTTTCTTAATGGGTGCGTATTAGTAACTGGAATAAGTAGTTTCATAAATGCATCAAGTGCAGCGTCTGGTTGCTCCTCATTACACACCACAGACCAACAAATATTATTTACATCATCAACATATGAATCACTACAAAACTTGTTGTTCTCTTATACACTATATTAGCCTTTGGAACTTTGGTTTTCCTAAATATGGCTATTATATTGTGATCACTACATCCTATGGATTTGATTACTGCTTTAAAGCAAATTTCTGCAGCATTAGTAATGATGTGATCAATACATGTTGATGATTTCATTCCTGTGCTGTTTATAACTACCCTGGTAGGTTGACTGATAACCTGAACCAATGCCTGCAACCTGGTTCAGGTTAAGTTTTTCTTGAGTGGGCAGCTTGTCAATATTTAAATCACCCAGAAAATATACTTTTCTGTTGATATCACATACATTATCAAGCATTTCACACATATTATCCAGATACTGTCTGTTAGCACTTGGTGGTCTATAGCAGCTTCCCACCAGAATGGGCTTTAGGTGAGGCAGATGAACCTCTCGCCATATTACTTCAACAGTGACAAATTGTGTTTTTGCACCTGGACTACTGTTAAGTTGTGTGGTGCCACAAAGGGATTTAGGAAAATTGCAGTTGGCGCATAACAGGGCAGCACGGCTGGTCCTTAAAATTACACGGAGAGCTAACATTAATGACATGCATGTCAATCTCTCATGGCTCTAAGTAGAGGAGGGATTGACTTCAACACTACTTATTTTTGTAAGAAGTATTGACAAGCTGAATGTACTGAGCTGTCGGTTTAAACAACAGTCGTGACCAAACGTTTTGAAAATGACACAAAAATGTATTTTCACAAAGTCTGCTGCCTCAGTTTGTATGATGGCAATTTGCATATACTCCAGAATGTCATGAAGAGTGATCAGATGAATTGCAATTAATTGCAAAGTCCCTCTTTGCCATGCAAATGAACTGAATCCCCAAAAAACAATTCCACTGCATTTCAACCCTGCCACAAAAGGACCATCTGACATCATATCAGTTATTCTCTCGTTAACACAGGTGTGAGTGTTGATAAGGACAAGGCTGGAGATCACTCTGTCATGCTGATTCAGTTCGAATAACAGACTGGAAGCTTCAAAAGGACGGTGGTGCTTGGAATCATTGTTCTTCCTCTGTCAAGGAAACACGTGCCGTCATCATTGCTTTGCACAAAAAGGGATTCACAGGCAAGGATATTGCTGCCAGTAAGATTGCGCCTAAATCAACCATTTATCGGATCATCAAGAACTTCAAAGAGAGCGGTTCAATTGTTGTGAAGAAGGCTTCAGGGCGCCCAAGAAAGTCCAGCAAGCGCCAGGACCGTCTCCTAAAGTTGATTCAGCTGCGGGATCGGGGCACCACCAGTACAGAGCTTGCTCAGGAATGGCAGCAGGCAGGTGTGAGTGCATCTGCACGCACAGTGAGGCAAAGACTTTTGGAGGATGGCCTGGTGTCAAGAAGGGCAGCAAAGAAGCCACTTCTCTCCAGGAAAAACATCAGGGACAGACTGCTATTCTGCAAAAGGTACAGGGATTGGACTGCTGAGGACTGGGGTAAAGTAATTTTCTCGGATGAATCCCCTTTGATTGTTTGGGGAATCCGTAAAAAAACCTTGTCCGGAGAAGACAAGGTGAGCGCTACCATCAGCCTGTGTCATGTCAACAGTAAAGCATCTTGAGACCATTCATGTGTGGGGTTGCTTCTCAGCCAAGGGAGTGTGCTCACTCACAATTTTGCCTAAGAACACAGCCATGAATAAAGAATGGTACCAACACATCCTCCGAGAGCAACTTCTCCCAACCATCCAGGACCAGTTTGGTGACGAACAATGCAATTTCCTGCATGCTGGAGCACCTTGCCATAAGGCAAAGGTAATAACTAAGTGGCTCGGGGAACAAAACATCTATATTTTGGGTCCAGGGCCAGGAAACTCCCCAGACCTTAATCCCATTGATGACTTGTGGTCGATCCTCAGGAGGCGGGTGGACAACCAAAACCCCACAAATTCTGACAAACTCTAAGCATTGATTTTGCAAGAATGGGCTGCCATCAGTCAGGATGTGGCCCAGAAGTTAATTGACAGCATGCCGGGGCGGATTGCAGAGGTCTTGAAAAAGAAGGGTCAACACTGCAAATATTGACTCTTTGCATCAACGTCATGTAATTGTCAATAAAAGCCTTTGACACTTATGAAATGCTTGTAATTATACTTCAGTATTCCATAGTAACATCTGACAAAAATATCTAAAGACACTGAAGCAGCAAACTTTGTGGAAATAAATATGTGTGTCATTCTCAAATATTTACACGACTGTACTTGCACACAGCTCAGACACCCATGCATACCCCACAAGACATGCCACCAGAGGTCTCTTCACAATCCCCAAGTCCAGAACAGACTATGGGAGGCACACAGTACTACATAGAGCAATGACTCTATTCCACATCAGGTAACTTCATTTTTATCTTTTATTTAGCTAGGCAAGTCAGTTAAGAATAAATTCAAATTTTCAATAATGGCCTAGGAACAGTGGGTTAACTGCCTTGTTGTCACATCCAGGCCTGAGATGACAGGCTGGCATGTTTTGTTTTGTTTGTGGTGTAGGGTTTTTTATGTTCTAGGTGTTCTATTTCTATGTTGGGGTAATGGTTCCCAATTAGAGGCAGCTGTGTGTCGTTGTCTCTAATTGGGAACCATATATATATTTGGGGTTTATCTGTTCTAGATTATATATTTCTATGTTGGGGTAATGGTTCCTAATTAGAGGCAGCTGAGTGTCGTTGTCTCTAATTGGGAACCATATATATGTTTGTAGTTTTCACTTAGGGTTTGTGGGTGATTGTTTGGACATAGCTTGTTTGTGTTTAGTGTGTTCAGCGTCACGATCTTCGTTACGTTGACTTGTTGTTATTGTACCCAGTTACGTTTTCTTAAATAAACATGTATACTGGATGCCTCGCTGTGCCTTGGTCTGTCCCTCATGAAGATCGTGACACTTGTTCAGGGGCAGAACGACAGATATTTACCTTGTCAGCTCAGGGATTCGATCTTGCAACCTTTCAGTTACTAGTCCAACACTCTAACCACTAGGCTACCTGCCGCACCGAATACTGTCTGTACCTTTGTGTGTGAAGAGACACTCACAAAAGGTACAGACACACGCATATGCACACAAGCGCTAGCAAACGCACTCTACACACACTGTAATATTGTTGTATGGTGTTATTATACATTTTGTATTGTAGATACAGTAGCAGTCAAAAGTCTGGACACATGTACTTATTCCAGGGTTTTTCTTTATTTTTACTATTTTCTACAATGTAGAATAATAATGAAGACATCAAAACTATGAAATAACACATATGGAATCATGTAGTAAGCAAAATAAGTGTTAAACAAATCAAAATAAGTGTTATATTTGAGATTCTTCAAAGTAGCCACCCTTTACCTTGATGACAGCTTTGCACTCTCTTGGCATTTTCTCAACCAGCTTCACCAGGAATGCTTTTCCAACAGCCTTGAAGGAGTTCACACATATGCTGAGCACTTGTTGGCTGCTTTTCCTTCACTCTAAAGTCAGACTCATCCCAAACCATCTCAATTGGGTTGAGTTCGGGTGATTGTGAAGGCCAGGTCATCTGATGCAGCACTCCATCAATCTCCTTCTTGAACAAACAGCCCTTACACAGCCTGGAGGTGTGTTGGGTCATTGTCCTGTTGAAAAACAAATGATAGTCCCACAAAGCTCAAACCAGATGGGATGGTGTATTGCTGCAGAATGCTGTGGTAGCCATGCTGGTTAAGTGTGTCTTGAATTCTAAATAAATCACAGACAGTGTCACCAGCAAAGCACCCCCACACCATACGTAGGTACGTAGGACGTGAAGTTCCTGATTGAGTGCATGAGTGAATGCTGGAGCACCTAGTTGCCGCTGCTCGCTACCGGAAACCTCTTTTTTTTTTTTTTTACTTTTAACTTTACTTTTAACTTAGCCACACTCTGTTAGACTGGTTCACATCTTATCTCTCTGGCCGCACTCAGTTCATTCAACTTAAATCTTTTAAATCCAGTCCTTCCGCCGTCACTTCTGGTGTGCCCCAGGGCTCTGTCCTGGGGCCCCTACTTTTCATAATTTATCTCCTGCCCCTGGGCAATATCTTCCGCAAATTCAATATTCAATTCCACTGTTATGCTGATGACACCCAGCTCTACTTTTCAACCAAACCCTCGTCCACTCTCCCGCCCACCTCCCTTACTAACTGCATCTCGGAAATAAAACCTGGTTTTCCCAAAACTTCCTCAAATTAAACAGTAATAAAACTGAGGTTCTCCTTATTGGCACTAAATCTACTTTATCCAAAACCGACAGTTTTTCTCTTAATATTGATAACTCCTCTGTTTCACCCTCCCCACAGGTTAAGAGTCTGGGTGTCATCCTTGACAGCACATTATCTTTCAATCGCACATTAATAACATTACACGGTCTGCCTATTTCCATCTACGAAACATCAATCGACTCCGTTCCCTCCCTTACTCCTCATACTGCCGCCCTTGTCCACAGTCTCGCTACTTCCCGCTTGGATTACTGCAACTCTCTCCTTTTTGGCCTCCCTCATAAATCCCTCCATAAACTTCAAATGGTCCAGAATTCAGCTGCCCGCATCATTACTCGAACCCCCTCCATTCATCACATCACTCCTGTTCTCCAACGGCTTCACTGGCTCCCGGTCCAGTTCCGTATCCAATTCAAAGTCCTTCTGTTAACATTCAAGTCCATCCATAAACTCGCCCCCCCATATTTGTCTGATCTCCTCCAGGGTCCAACTTCCACGCGCTCCCTTAGATCCTCTTCCTCCATACACCTGTCTGTCCCCCCCGCCCGTCTCACCACTATGGGGAGCAGAGCATTCAGCCGCTCTGCTCCCCATCTCTGGAACTCATTACCATCCCAACTCAGAAACATCGATTAATTTTCCCATTTCAAATCACAACTCAAAACACACCTGTTTAAAACTGCCTATCTCACTTGACGTCAATTGCTCTGTTTCTTTTGTTGTTTTTAATGCTGTTCTATGCTTTTAAATGTCTTATGTTTCCCTGTACGGTGTCCTTGAGTGTCGAGAAAGGCGCCTTAAATAAAATGTATTATTATTATTAACACATCCTCCATGCTTTAGGGTGGGAAATACACATGCGGAGACCATCCATTGACCTACACCACGTCTCACAAAAATACGGCAGTTGGAACCAGAAATCTCAAATTTGGACTCCAGACCAAAGTACAAATTTCCATCGGTTTAATGTCCATTACTCGTGTTTCTTGGCCTAAGCAAGTCTCTTTGTAACGAAGATGCTGTAAGTTGAGAAGCAGGTGAAATGTTGAATAAAACAACAAATATGGAACGAGATAACATAACAGTAGCGTCTTTGCATAAACACAGGATCAATACTGACTGGGGAAAGAACCTAAGAGAGTGCCAGAAATAGTGGGGGTAATAGGTGAGGTAATGGAGTCAAGGTGTGCTTCATGATGACGTGCAGGTGCGCGTAATGATTGATGCCAGGTGTGCGCAATGATGGATCCCAGGACCGGTGGTATACCGGAGACATTGAACGCAGAAGAGGAGGAGCGGGAGTAGACGTGACACTCTTCTTCTTATTGGTGTTCTTTAGTGGTGGATTCTTTGCAGACCATGAAGGCCTGATTCACACAGTCTCCTCTGAACAGTTGATGTTGAGATGTGTCAGTTACTTGAACTCTGTGAAGCATATATTTGGGATGCAATTTCTGAGGCTGGTAACTCTAATGAACTCTGGGTCTTCCTTTCCTGTGGCGGTCCTCATGAGAGCCAGTTTCATCATAGCGCTTGATGGTTTTTGTGAACTTGAAGAAACTTTAAAAGTTCTTGAAATGTTACACATTGACTGACCTTCATGTCTTAAATGAATGATGAGCTGTCGTTTCTCTTTGCTTATTTGACCTGTTCTTGACATTTTCAGCTTCCAGGAATTGTGTACAGATCCTTGCCACATGGACTGTGCATGTTGAAACATGAGATGATGGCGACTGATAAATGGCACGACAATGGGCCTCATGATCTCGTCACGGTATCTCTGTTCATTCAATATGCAATCGATAAAATGTAATTGTGTTCATTGTCCGTAGCTTATGCCTGTCCATACCATGAACCCAGCACCACCAATCTGTTCACAATGTTGACATAAGGAGCAAACCGCTTCGCCTACACCACGCCATACATGTGGTCTAGGTTGTGAGGCCGGGTGGACGTACTGCCAAATTCTCTAAAACGGCTTATGGTAGAGAAATGGCAACAGCTCTGGTGGACATTCCTGCAGTCAGCATGCCAATTGCACGCTCACTCAAAACTTGAGACATCTGTGGCATTGTGTTGTGTGACAAAACTTCACATTTTAGAGGCCTTTTATTGTCCCTAGCACAAGGTGCACCTGTCAAATCAAATAAAATCTAAGTTTATTTGTCACGTGCGCCGAATACAACAGCTGTACACCTTACAGTGAAATGCTAACTTACAGGCTCTAACCAACAGTGCAATTTTTAAGTAAAAAATAGGTATTAGGTGAACAATAGATAAGTAAAGAAATAAAAACAACAGTAAGAAGACAGTGAAAAATAACAATAGCGAGGCTATATACAGGCACCAGTTAGTAGGGGTAATTGAGGTAGTATGTACATGTAGTTATGGTTAAAGTGACTACTATATGATAAACAGAGAGTAGCAGCAGCATAAAAGAGGGTTTGGGAATGCTCTCGATGTTGCAGCTGTAGAACCTTTTGAGGATCTGAGGACCCATGCCAAATCTTTTTAATAGGCTTTGTCGTGCCCTTTTCACGACTGTCTTGGTGTGTTTGGACCATTCTAGTTTGTTGGTGATGTGGACACCAAGGAACTTGAAGCTTTCAATCTGCTCCACTACAGCCCCGTCAATGAGAATGGGGCCGTGCTCTGTCCTCCTTTTCCTGTAGTCCACAAGCATCTCCTTTGTCTTGATTATGTTGAGGGATAGGTTGTTGTCCTGGCACCCCATGGCCAGGTCTCTGACCTCCTCCCTATAGGCCGTCTCGCCATTGTCGGTGATCAGGCCTACCACTGTTGTGTCGTCTGCAAACTTAATGATGGTGTTGGAGTCGTGCCTGGCCACGCACTCGTGGGTGAACAGGGAGTACAGGAGGGGACTGAGCACACACCCATGAGTGGCTCCAGTGTTGAGGATCAGTGTGGCGGATGTGTTGCTACCTACCCTCACCACCTGGGGCGGCCCGTCAGGAAGTCCAGGATCCAGTTGCAGAGGGAGTTGTTTAGTCCCAGGATCCTTAGCTTAGTGATGAGCTTAGAGGGGACTATGGGTTTGAACGCTGTGCTGTAGTCAATGAATAGCATTCTCACATAGGTGTTCCTTTTGTCCAGGTGGGAAAGGGCAGTGTGGAGTGCAATAGAGATTGCGTCATCTGTAGATCTGTTTGGGCGGTATGCAAATTGGAGTGGGTCTAGGGTTTCTGGGATAATGGTGTTGATGTGAGCCATTACCAGCCTTTCAAAGCCCTTCATGGCTATGGACGTGAGTGCTACGGGTCTGTAGTCATTTAGGCAGGTTGCCTTGGTGTTCTTGGGCACAGGGACTATGGTGGTCTGCTTGAAACATGTTGGTATTACAGACTCGGTCAGGGACATGTTGAAAATGTCAGTGAAGACACCTGCCAGTTGGTCAGCACATGCCCGGAGCACACGTCCTGGTAATCCATCTGGCCCCGCAGCCTTGTGAATGTTGACCTGTTTAAAGGTCTTACTCACGTCGGCTACGGAGAGCGAGATCACACAGTCATCCGGAACAGCTGATGCTCTCATGCATGCCTCAGTGTTGCTTGCCTCGAAGCGAGCATAGAAGTGATTTAGCTCGTCTGGTAGGCTCGTGTCACTGGGCAGCTCGCAGCTGTGCTTCCCTTTGTAGTCTGTAATAGTTTGCAAGCCCTGCCACATAAGACGAGCATCGGAGCCGGTGTAGTATGATTCAATCTTAGCCCTGTATTGACGCTTTGCCTGTTTGATGGTTCGTCGCAGGGCATAGCAGGATTTCTTATAAGCTTCCAAGTTAGACTCCCACAAATTGAAAGCGGCAGCTCTACCCTTCAGCTCAATGCGAATGTTGCCTGTAATCCATGGCTTCTGGTTGGGGTATGTACATACAGTCACTGTGGGGACGACGTCATCGATGCACTTATTGATAAAGCTAGTGACTGATGTGATGTACTCCTCAATGCCATCGGAGGAATCCCAGAACATGTTCCAGTCTGTGCTAGCATAACAATCCTGTAGTTTAGCATCTGCTTCATCTGACCACTTTTTTATAGACCAAGTCACTGGTGCTTCCTGCTTAAATCTTTTCTTGTAAGCAGGAATCAGGAGGAATTGTGGTCAGATTCACCAAATGGAGGGAGAGCTTTGTATGCATCTCTGTGTGTGGAGTAAAGGTGATCTAGAATTATTTTCCCCTCTTGTTGCCCATATAACATGTGGATAGAAATTTGGTAAGACTGATTTAAGCTTCCCTGCATTATAGTCCCCTGGCACTGGGAGCACAGTTTATTTCCTGATACAGCCTCCGGCCACTAGGAGCGCCATCTCTGGGTGAGTGGTTTCCAGTTAGCTTATTTCCTTATACAGCTGACTGAGTGCGGTCTTAGTGCCAGCATCTGTTTGTGGTGGTAAATAAACAGCCACGAAAAGTATAGATGAAAACTCGCTTGGTAAATAATGTGATCTACAGCTTATCATAAGATACTCTACTTCAGGTGAGCAAAATCTAGAGACTTCCTTAGATTTCGTGCACCAGCTGTTGTTTACAAATACGCACAGACCGTCCCCCATCGTCTTACCAGAGTGTGCTGTTCTATCTTACCGGAGTGTGCTGTTCTATCTGGCCGGTGTAGCGTGTATCCCGCTAGCTGAATATCCATGTCGTCATTCAGCCACGATTCCGTGAAACATAGGATATTACAGTTTTTGATGTCCCGTTTGTAGGATATTCGTGATCGTACCTCGTCTAATTTATTGTCCAATGATTGCACGTTGGCAAGTAATATTGATGGTAAGGGCAGATTTCCCACTCGCCGTCGGTGGATCCTTACGAGGCACCCCGCTCTGTGTCCTCTATACCTGCGTTTCTTTCTCTTGCCAACCAATGACAGGGATGTTGGCCCTGTCGGGTGTCTGAAGTACATCCTGTACATCCTGCTTGTCTATTCCGAGGTGAGTTCACTGTCCTGATATCCAGAAGCTATTTTTTGCTGTAAGATACAGTGGCAGAAACATTATGCACCAAATAAGATACAAATAACGTGAGAAAAAACCCATAATAGCACAGTTGGTAGGGTGCCCGTAAAACTGCTGCCATTTCTTCCGGCGCCATTTTACCTGTGTAATGATCATGACGTTTAATCAGCGTCTTGATATGCCACTGTAATGTCCGTGGTTCCGTTATGGGAAAGAGTCAGGCGCAGGAGGTAGTTCACGTGTGAAAAGGTATTTTAATAGAGTCACCAGTCCACAAACAATAACTCTGGCAAAAGAAAATACTCACACGAACTTCAAAAATAAACGGGCGCTTTACCAGCAACCCGGCAAATACGGGAACCACAATACAACAGCCCTCAATACACAGACTGGGGAACATACACGAACAAACGGTACAACCTAACAATCATGCACAATGGGAAGAGGGGAAGGAAGGAATTATAAACAGGTGCGTGATTGGGAGAAATTAACAACAGGTGTGTACAATTAGACAAAACTAACAAAACACATGAGAAGGGGAGCGATGATGGTGAGAAAACCGGTGACGTCGACCGCCGAACACCGCCAGAACAAGAAGAGGGACCGACCTCGGCGGAAGTCGTGACAGCCACACTTGACAGGTGGATGGATTATCTTGGCAAATGAGAAACACTCACTAACGGGGATGTAAACAAATTTGTGCACAACATTTGAGAGAAATAAGCTTTTTGTTTTTATGGAACATGTCTGGGATCTTTTATTTCAGCTCATGAAACATAGGACCAACACTTTCCATGTTGCGTTTATATTTTTGCTCAGTGTATTTCATATTACTCAAATATCCAATTAATGGTTGCCAATATTGAGATATCAATAGGCTACCCTCACGTATCTGAAACGACATGATCATTGATGTTTATTGATCATGAAAGCATGCAGTTACTGCTGTATAACTCTGATGATAGAGCTACATGTGTGCAATTGTTTTGCATGGAATAATCTGCCATTTGTTGTTCTGACTAAGCTCTTCAAGAGATGCTGATATTACAACATTTATTTAACAATTCCTTGAAAATGGCACGCAGTTGTCAGTGGTTTTAGCAGAGCTGGGGGTCTCCTTGCCCCACAGCAGCCAAATCGGACGCTCTGCAACGTATTGTGATGTTTTATAAAACTCTACAGAACCCTAACCTCCAGCTAGAACTCTGACCTAGAAGGTGTTGCAGCATCTTTGGGTTAATCTGTAACTTTTATTTTTCTTCTGATTATACGTGTGAACAACTCTTCACACAGATGTGTGTCTAGATGAAGTGGAGGTGTTTGTCTGGTGCAATGCCGTAGTTGTCCTTGTTGTCTTCAAACACCATAGTGAGGCCCTCCAGGTAGAGAGAATGAAGACACTGTATATCATCCTTAGTGGGAGAGGGGGTCTGGACCACTGGAATAGGCCTACCCACTGGAGAGAGAGAGAGAGAGAGAGAGAGAGAGAGGGGTAGAGAGATGGAAGGAGCGAGGAAGAGGTTTCATCCATATTTATCTTTATATAACCCACTGGGATGGTCAGGTGCCACAAAGTGGGACTTAGGAAAATTGCAGTTGGTTCAGAACAGGGCAGCACGGCTGGCCCTTAAAAGTACACGGAGAGCTAACATTAATGACATGCATGTCAATCTCTCATGGCTCAAAGAGGAGGAGAGATTGACTTCATCACTACTTGTTTTTGTAAGAGGTGTTGACAAGCTGAATGTACCGAGCTGTCTGTTTAAAATACTTGCACACAGCTCAGACACCCATGCATACCCCATAAGACATGCCACCAGAGGTCTCTTCACAGTCCCTAAGTCCAGAACAGACTATGGGAGGCGCACAGCACTACATAGAGCCATGACTTCATGGAACTCTATTCCAAATCAGGTAACTGATGCAATCAGTATAATCAGATTTGAAAAAAAATTGTAAGAATACACCTTAAGGAACAACGAGACACACACAAAGGTACAGACACATGCATACATTGTGCTATTTTTGTGTGGTGGTATTAAACATTTTGTATTGTAGATACTGTATGTAGTGGTGTAATATTTGTATATGATGTACAGTTTTATATTTTGTTTTATATGTAATGTAAGTGCTTTAATATGTTTGGACCCCAAGAAAAGTAGCTGCTGCCTTGGCAGGAACTAATGGGGATCCATAATAAATACAAATACTCACTGGAGAGATAGGGCAGAAAGTGTGTGTGTCGTACCAACAGTGTGTATGGGCTGTCTGTAGGGCAGTAGACCAAAGCTGTACTGGAACACTCCTCTCCCGGTGAACAGTGGCAGTGCCACTCCCATGAGCCTTTGCAGGTGGTCCTGTAGCCAGCGGATCGGCGAGCCGGTAGGGTTGGTCATCTGGTCAAAGAGCTCATTCTCCCCAAAGGAGAACACAGGTACTAACTGAGCCCTATAGATACAGATACATTAACATAAAATCTAGCTTTATTTCTACAGTACATTTCAGACATGGATTCAACGCAATACGCTTCACAGGGAAAAACATGAATGAAAAAAATTTAGAATAAAATGCAATACTACACAACAAACGTAAGAGGATAAAAATCTAAAGAAAAACTATAAAAGCTGAATGAATAAAAGCACCCTGAGGAAAAGCAAAGCTAAAAAGGTATGTTTTAAGATCTCTTTTAAACATGTCCCCAGATATGGCCCCTCAGGTTCTCTGGCAGGCTATTCCAGCGGCTGGGGGCATAGAAACTAAAGGCTGTCTCTCCATGCCTCTTGGTCCCCCTCAGGTTCTCTGGCAGGCTATTCCAGCGGCTGGGGGCATAGTAACTAAAGGCTGCATCTTCATGCCTCTTCGTCCTAGGCTTTGGGATAGTTAAGACCCAGCTGGTCCTAGTGTAATGTTAAAACCCATCTGGACCAAGTGTAATGTTATTGCCCAGCTGGTCCCAGTGTAATGTTAAAACTCAGCTGGTCCCAGTGTAATGTTAATGCCCAGCTGGTCCCAGTGTAAGTTTAAAACTCAGCTGGTCCCAGTGTAATGTTATTGCCCAGCTGGTCCAAGTGTAATGTTAGTCCCAGTGTAATGTTAATCCCCAGCTGGTCCCAGTGTAATGTTAATGCCCAGCTAGTCCCAGTGTAAGTTTAAAACTCAGCTGGTCCCAGTGTAATGTTATTGCCCAGCTGGTCCAAGTGTAATGTTAATGTCCCAGTGTAATGTTAATCCCCAGCTGGTCCCAGTGTAATGTTAATCCCCAGCTGGTCCCAGAATAATGTTAATCCCCAGCTGGTCCCCGTGTAATGTTAATGTCCAAGTGTAATGTTAATGCTCAGCTGGTCCCAGTGTAATGTTAATGCCCAGCTGGTCCCAGTGTAATGTTAACGCCCAGCTGGTCCCAGTGTAATGTTAATGCCCAGCTGGTCCCAGTGTAATGTTAATGCCCAGCTGGTCCCAGTGTAATGTTAAAACCCAGCTGGACCAAGTGTAATGTTATTGCCCAACTGGTCCCAGTAAAATGTTAAACCCCAGCTAGTCAGAGTGTAATGTTAAAACTAATCTTGTCCCAGTGTAATGTTAAAACCCAGCTGGTCCCAGTGTAATGTTATTGCCCAGCTGGTCCCAGTGTAATGTTAATCCCCAGCTGGTCCCAGTGTAATGTTATTGCCCAGCTGGTCCCAGTGTAATGCTAATGCCCAGCTGGTCCCAGTGTAATGTTAATCCCCAGCTGGTCCCAGTGTAATGTTAATCCCCAGCTGGTCCCAGTGTAATGTTAATCCCCAGCTGGTCCCAGTGTAATGTTATTGCCCAGCTGGTCCCAGTGTAATGCTAATGCCCAGCTGGTCCCAGTGTAATGTTAATCCCCAGCTGGTCCCAGTGTAATTTTAATCCCCAGCTGGTCCCAGTGTAATGTTAATTTCCCAGTGTAATGTTAATCCCCAGCTGATCCCAGTGTAATGTTAATTTCCCAGTGTAATGTTAATGCCCATCTGGTCCCAGTGTGATGTTAATCCCCAGTTTATCCCAGTGTAATGTTAATGCCCAGCTGGTCCCAGTGTAATGTTAATGCCCAGCTGGTCCCAATGTAATGTTAATGCCCAGCTGGTCCAAATGTAAATTTACTGCCCAGCTGGTCCCAGTGCAATGTTAATCCCCAGCTGATCCCAGTGTAATGTTAATGCCCAGCTGGTCCCAGTGTAATGTTAATGCCCAGCTGGTCCCAGTGTAATGTTAAAACCCAGCTGGACCAAGTGTAATGTTATTGCCCAACTGGTCCCAGTAAAATGTTAATCCCCATCTGGTCCCAGTGTAATGTTAATCCCCAGCTGATCCCAGTGTAATGTTAATGCCCAGCTGGTCCCAGTGTAATGTTAATGCCCAGCTGGTCCCAATGTAATGTTAATGCCCAGCTGGTCCAAATGTAAATTTAATGCCCAGCTGGTCCCAGTGCAATGTTAATCCCCAGCTGGTCCCAGTGTAATGTTAATGCGAAGCTGGTCCCAGTGTAATGTTAAAACCCAGCTGGACCAAGTGTAATGTTATTGCCCAACTGGTCCCAGTAAAATGTTAAACCCCAGCTAGTCAGAGTGTAATGTTAAAACTAATCTTGTCCCAGTGTAATGTTAAAACTCAGCTGGTCCCAGTGTAATGTTAAAACTCAGCTGGTCCCAGTGTAATGTTAATCCCCAGCTGATCCCAGTGTAATGTTAATGCCCAGCTGGTCCCAGTGTAATGTTAATGCCCAGCTGGTCCCAATGTAATGTTAATGCCCAGCTGGTCCAAATGTAAATTTAATGCCCAGCTGGTCCCAGTGCAATGTTAATCCCCAGCTGGTCCCAGTGTAATGTTAATGCGAAGCTGGTCCCAGTGTAATGTTAAAACCCAGCTGGACCAAGTGTAAAGTTATTGCCCAACTGGTCCCAGTAAAATGTTAAACCCCAGCTAGTCAGAGTGTAATGTTAAAACTAATCTTGTCCCAGTGTAATGTTAAAACTCAGCTGGTCCCAGTGTAATGTTAAAACTCAGCTGGTCCCAGTGTAATGTTAATCCCCAGCTGATCCCAGTGTAATGTTAATTCCCAGCTGATCCCAGTGTAATGTTAATGCCCAGATGGTCCCAGTGTAATGTTAATGCCCATCTGGTGCCAGTGTAATGTTAATACCCAGCTGGTCCCAGTGTAATGTTAATACCCAGCTGGTCCCAGTGTAATGTTAATACCCAGCTGGTCCCAGTGTAATGTTAAAGCCCAGCTGGACCCAGTGTAATGTTAATGCCCAGTTGGTCCTAGTATAGGTTAATCCCCAGCTGATCCCAGTGTAATGTTAATGCCCAGCTGGTCCCAGTGTTATTCTAATGCCCAGCTGGTCCCAGTGTAATGTCAATGCCCAGCTGGTCCCAGTGTAATGTTATTTCCAAACTGATCCCAGTGTAATGTTAGTGCCCAGCTGGTCCCAGTGTAATGTAAAAGCCCATTTGATCCCAGTGTAATGTTAATCCCCAGCTGGTCCCAGGGTAATGTTAATCCCCAGCTGGTCCCAGTGTAATGTTATTTCCCAGCTGGTCCCAGTGTAATGCGCAATGTTAATCCCCAGCTGGTCCCATTGTAATGTTCATATCCACTAGCTTCCCACAATAACTTGTGTGAATTTTGTCCCATTCCTCCTGACAGAGCTGGTGTAACTGAGTCAGGTTTGTGTGCCTCCTTTCTCGCACCCGTTTTTTCAGTTCCTCCCACAAATGTTCTATAGGATTGAGATAAGGGCTTTGTGATGGCCACTCCAATACCTTAACTTTGTTGTCCTTAAGCCATTTAGCCACAACTTTGGAAGTATGCTTGGGGTCATTGTCCATTTGGAAGACCCATTTGCGACCACGCTTTAAGTTCCTGACTGATGTCTTGAGATGTTGCTTCAATATATCCACATACTTTTCCTTCTTCATAATGCCATCTATTTTGTGAAGTGCACCAGTCCCTCCTGCATCAAAGCACCCCACAACATGATGCTGCCACCCCCGTGCTTCACGGTTGGGATGGTGTTCTTCGGCTTGCAAGCCTCCCCCTTTTTACTTCAAACATAACTATGGTCATTATGGTCAAACAGTTCTATTTTTGTTTCACCAAAAAGTACGATCTTTGTCCCCATGTGCAGTTGCAAACCGTAGTCTGGCTTTTTTATGGAGGTTTTTGAGCAGTGGCTTCCTTCAGGTTATGTTGCCTTTCAGGTTATGTCGAGATAGGACTCGTTTTACTGTGAATATAGATACTTTTGTACCTGTGAACCAGACTTGTGGAGGTCTCCAATTTGAGGTCTTGGCTGATTTCTTTAGATTTTCCCATGATGTCAAGCAAAGAGGAATGGGACAAAATTCACACACACTCCGAACGTTACCTGCCCGAATGCATAGTGCCAACTGTAAAGTTTGGTGGAGGAGGAATAATGGTCTGGGGCTGTTTTTCATGTTTTGGGGTAGGGCCCTTAGTTCCAGTAAAGGGAAATGACATTCTAGATGCTTCCAACTTTGTGGCAACAGTTTGGGGGAAGGCCTTTACCTGTTTCAGCATGACAATTCCCCTGTGCACAAAGCAAGGTCCATACTGAAATGTTTTTGTGGAGAAAAACTTGACTGGCCTGCACAGAGCCCTGACCTCAACCCCATCGAACACCTTTGGGATGAATTGGAACGCCGACTGCGAGCCAGGCCTAATCGCCCCCAACATCAGTGGCGGACCTCACTAATGCTCTTGTGGCTGAATGGAAGCAAGTCCCCGCAGCAGTGTTCCAACATCTAGTGGAAAGCCTTCTCAGAGGAGTGGAGGCTGTTATAGCAGGAAACAGGGGACAACCTCTATATTAATGCCCATGATTTTGGAACGAGATGTTCGCCGAGCAGGTGTCCACATACTTGTGGTAATGTAGTTTGTTATCCATTGGCAGCGTTATCAGTTATTATTTTCACTGCTCCGCAGACGATACACAACCTTTTAGCTCTGCAGATCAGACTGAATTAGTGATTGAATTACTTGGATGGCTCACTACTTCCTCCAGCTAAATCAAGTCAAGACAGAGGTACTTATTGTTGGAGAAAAAGCACAGAGAGAGAATCTGGCCGCACATTATAATTCATGGACAATAAAGATAAAACACTAGTTAAAAAGCTGAGGTGTTTTTTTTTAATTCTGAAATCAATTTCTATTCACACATTAGGAATGTGACCAAAATAGCTTTTTACCACCTGAGGAACATTGCCAAGGTGCGGCTGTTTCTTTCTCAGGCTAATACAGAGAGACTGATCCATGCTTTTATTACAAGAAGGCTTGACTACTGTAATGCTCTCCTGTCTGGTCTACCCAAGAAAGCCTTTGGTCAACTGCAAAACATACAGAAAGCTGCAGCACGGGTACTGCCCAAGACCTGACGGAGAGCACACATTACACCGGATTTACACCAGATAATTGCATTTTTTATTTATTTTTTATTTAACCTTTATTTAACTAGGCAAGTCAGTTAAGAACAAATTCTTATTTACAATGACGGCCTACACTGGCCAAACCTGGACGACGCTGGTCGCCGTCCTATGGGACTCCCAATCACTGCCGGTTGTAATACAGCCTGGATGGCGCCGGAGGGGATGGCTGCCGTTTTACGGGTTTCTAACCAATTGTGCTCTTTTGAGTTTTTCTTTGCGTTGTTTGTAACATATTGTGTACATAATGTTTCTGCCACTGTCTCTTATGACCGAAAAGAGCTTCTGGATATCAGAACAGTCGAACTCACCTCGAACTGGACAAAGATTTTTTTCTTTAACTTCTTTGGGAGCAGCACACGAGGTGACCTTTTTAGAGAGCCTGGCGTGCCCAAAGTAAAATGCCTCCCATTCAGGCCCAGAAAATAGGATATGCACATATTTAGTACCATTGGATAGGAAACACTCTGAATTTTAACACTAAAAGTGTTAACATTTTGTCTGTGAGTAAAACAGAACGGATATGGCAGGCGAAAACCCGAGGAATTTCTGTCCTGGAAAAAGTGGTTTTGACACATTGCCTCATTTGGAACCCCTCCCTTATGAAAATGCCCATATAAGGGCATATGAATGCAGTACCTATTGCTTCCGCTGGATGTCAACAGTCTTGAGAAAGTGTTCTGATTCTTTTTAGATGCTTTTAGAGCAGAGAAGAAGACGAATAAGGAAGTGTCCACGCAGATGTCAATAGAAGTAAATGCGCGCTCCCTGCTGGCGCGTTCTTTGTTTTCTTCCTTTCTTATCGCCCAGTTTATATTCCGGTTGAAATATTATACTATTTATACATAAGTGTTCCTAAGGATGCATTTAAAATTATGTTTGATTGTTCTTGGACAAGTTTATAGGTATAAGTTGAACGAGTTCTCTTCACGTTTCAATGGACGATTGGAGGCTCTATTTTCTCATTATAACGCGCCAACCAAACTGAGATTTATGGATATAATACATTACTTTTTCTAACAAAAGAACCATGGATAGTCTTCGTTGGACACTTGGGAAGCCCTCAGCAGAAGTTCTTCAAAAGGTAATTGGTTTGTTTTTGCTGTGAAATGTGTTTTCTGTGAACCGTGAAGGCTTATGAATTCATGCTAATGGAAAAATATGTGGGGTGCTAATAATTCAACTTTTGGATTTTGAATTTGGCGCCTTGCATTTCACCTGGTAGTGTCGGGAGTGGGGCGCTAGCGCCCCAGCGCACCTTGCTGCTCCTTAAGAAGTTAAAACTACTCAGGGAGTGCGCCCACTCCCGACACTACCAGGTGAAATGCAAGACAAAATTCCAAAATTGAATTATTAAAAATGCACCAATATACAAGTGTTTCATACTCATCAAAAGCTCTGCTTCTTGGCAATATCACAGCGTTGTCGGATTTCAAAAAGGCTTTACGGCGAAAGCACTACATTTGATTGTTTGAGGGTAGCACCTCACATATTTTCCATAACCATGAAATCTTTAGCCAGCGCGGTCGATAGAAAATGGATTTCACAGGGAAAACCTGTGCCTTACCTTTTGTAGAACTGCTGCAGAGG
>CM059798.1:27952787-27970287 GCA_030435695.1 Brachymystax lenok tsinlingensis
CATGTTTTCAGGATGTTCCCCTGTAGACACAGAGAGAGACATGTTTTCAGGATGTTCCCCTGTAGACACAGAGAGAGACATGTTTTCAGGATGTTCCCCTGTAGACACAGAGAGAGACATGTATTCAGGATGTTCCCCTGTAGACACAGAGAGAGACATGAATTCAGGATGTTCCCCTGTAGACACATAGAGTTTGTGTGTGTGTTGGTGTGTGTGCGTCAGTGTTACGTACTTGGTCAGCATGGTCAGATATTTCAACAGAAACTTTCACAATAGGACAACCCTGTGACTGAGAAAATACAATGTGTACACACACACACACACACACACAATACACTACACACACTTACCACTCAGACAGCTTACAGAGACTCAGCCTTATCTCCACACATGATGTAGTCCCTGAAGAGGGGTTTCAGGGTCAGTCGTCAGAGGTTAGGGGTTAGAGGTCAGGGTTACTTACCTCCACACATTATGTAATCCCTAAAGAAGGGTACTCTGAACCAGAATGGCAGCATCAGGAGGTAGGGAGTCAACCCAGGGAACAGCGAGGAGAACCCTGATGCCTCTGTACAGAAGTTCCCAAAACCCCCTGCCACTAGAACACCATGTGGGTGGAACCCAAAGATGTAGTTAGAACCAGGGTCCAGATCCACCGTCTTTATGAGCTAGAAAGACAGAGAGATAAATAGATAGAGATAGGGAGAGACTGAGAGGTCATGATCAGATGAGCTCCTGCATGTTTCAGCATGTTCTTAATTAAAAAAATATAGATTTAGAGTTAGATAAACTTGGATTTTTTGTCAGAGACATATACAGGATGCTACCCTCTACAACATAACCTTCACTCCAAATCAAAATGCAAAACCTGCAACCTGATTTTGGACAGAATTACAGAATAACCTGGAAGGTTTATAACTACCAAAGAGTAATATTCCAACACTATACAGCAAACGGAAAACAGAAACCTGAAAACACCATCCAACCTGGAACTGAGTGAGTAATGTTTAGTCTGAAGATATATTTTATCTCCAAAAGCCAAGAAGAAAAATACATTACATTACTTTATAAGGACTGAATGCTAAATTCAGGCTGCCAAGCTTGATACAACTTTTCCACTGACGTGTCAAGTGAGAGGTGTCAAAGCCCTTTAACCCAACAATGGCAGGAGAGTCACACAGTCTACTGCAACCACATGGAGAGGCCTTGGAAGCTGCCTCCCGCTGTTCAGAGGTCATTAACTACCCTGTGTATGTAAAGAATGATAAGGTAATATAAGATCACAAAATGAAGCTCCTTATGGAAAATCAAGAGACACTATTTGCTGACTATTATAAAAATGGGAACATCAGTAACATCATCTTCCACACAGACCATCCCCTGGCATGGCACAGTGCTATATTAACCAGACCATCCCCTGGCATGGCACAGTGCTATATTAACCAGACCATCCCCTGGCATGGCACAGTGCTATATTAACCAGACCATCCCTGGCATGGCACAGTGCTATATTAACCAGACCATCCTGGCATGGCACAGTGCTATATTAACCAGACCATCCCCTGGCATGGCACAGTGCTATATTAACCAGACCATCCCCTGGCATGGCACAGTGCTATATTAACCAGACCATCCCCTGGCATGGCACAGTGCTATATTAACCAGACCATCCCCTGGCATGGCACAGTGCTATATTAACCAGACCATCCCCTGGCATGGCACAGTGCTATATTAACCAGACCATCCCCTGGCATGGCACAGTGCTATATTAACCAGGCCAGTCTGGAACAGTATTGGTACAGGGCAGTTTCTCTATAAGTCTGGAACAGTATTGGTACAGGGCAGTTTCTCTATAAGTCTGGAACAGTATTGGTACAGGGCAGTTTCTCTATAAGTCTGGAACAGTATTGGTACAGGGCAGTTTCTCTATAAGTCTGGAACAGTATTGGTACAGGGCAGTTTCTCTATAAGTCTGGAACAGTATTGGTACAGGGCAGTTTCTCTATAAGTCTGGAACAGTATTGGTACAGGACAGTTTCTCTATAAGTCTGGAACAGTAATGGTACAGGGCAGATTCTCTATAAGTCTGGAACAGTATTGGTACAGGGCAGTTTCTCTATAAGTCTGGAACAGTATTGGTACAGGGCAGTTTCTCTATAAGTCTGGAACAGTATTGGTACAGGGCAGTTTCTCTATAAGTCTGGAACAGTATTGGTACAGGGCAGTTTCTCTATATGTCTGGAACAGTAATGGTACAGGACAGTTTCTCTATAAGTCTGGAACAGTATTGGTACAGGGCAGTTTCTCTATAAGTCTGGAACAGTATTGGTACAGGGCAGTTTCTCTATAAGTCTGGAACAGTATTGGTACAGGGCAGTTTCTCTATAAGTCTGGAACAGTATTGGTACAGGGCAGTTTCTCTATAAGTCTGGAACAGTATTGGTACAGGGCAGTTTCTCTATAAGTCTGGAACAGTATTGGTACAGGGCAGTTTCTCTATAAGTCTGGAACAGTATTGGTACAGGGCAGTTTCTCTATAAGTCTGGAACAGTATTGGTACAGGGCAGTTTCTCTATAAGTCTGGAACAGTATTGGTACAGGGCAGTTTCTCTATAAGTCTGGAACAGTATTGGTACAGGGCAGTTTCTCTATAAGTCTGGAACAGTATTGGTACAGGGCAGTTTCTCTATAAGTCTGGAACAGTATTGGTACAGGGCAGTTTCTCTATAAGTCTGGAACAGTATTGGTACAGGGCAGTTTCTCTATAAGTCTGGAACAGTATTGGTACAGGGCAGTTTCTCTATAAGTCTGGAACAGTATTGGTACAGGGCAGTTTCTCTATAAGTCTGGAACAGTATTGGTACAGGGCAGTTTCTCTATAAGTCTGGAACAGTATTGGTACAGGACAGTTTCTCTATAAGTCTGGAACAGTATTGGTACAGGGCAGTTTCTCTATAAGTCTGGAACAGTATTGGTACAGGGCAACCCCAAACAGTTTCAGCTGGACTTTCACCTAATCAAAGAATTATCCCAGCAGGAGAAGCACTCCCTTGAGAAAGATACCCCCACCCCGAGTGGGTCAGACCAGACCTCTTCATCATTTAACCCCACAGATGAGCAACCCCAAGCGGAAAGTCAACCTCCCAGCACAGAGTACTACCCCCTCATTGAAATGAAGGATAAATCTACCCAGCTGGAGGTAAGGCAGGTGGAGATGGAACAGCAGGTGAACACACTCCAGTCAGCACAGACCCATACAACAGTCCAGCACAACAACACCCCCTTAACCAGACCCAGAGGGCTGGAGGTGGAAAGAGACATATCTGCACTCTGGACTGTGGTGAGACAACATCAACAGGAGAAAAAGCAGGAGCAGGAGAACAGAGCACTAGAGGAGAGGATCAGACTGCTGGAGGAGAGGAGAAGAACAGAGCACTAGAGGAGAGGATCAGACTGCGTGAGGGGGACGAGGGTGAGGGGGACGGCGTGTGACAGAGAACAACCCATTAGAGAGGTGTCCACCCCCGCAGAGAAGCCAGCAGAACAGCCCACCTCAGCTCCTGACAAAAGTCTCGACACCACAGCAGAACAGACAAATGAATAACCCCAAGACCAGGGGCTCTCACCCCCTCTGAGCCACCCTGATAGCCCTCCTGACAACCCCCCCACACCCACTGAGGACATACACAAGACACAGATTGTACTCCTTATGGACTCAAATGGAAATATATACAATAAAAATACATTTTTCCCCCAAACACAGTGTGTCTAAACTCTGGTGTCCAAACACACAGCGCGCCCTAGACCGTCTGTCTGAGGACCAACTAGGGTCCCCCAGCCACATAATAATACACACAGGCACAAACGACAGGAGAGCCCAGCAGGAAAGGGTAGCCACATCACTGAAGGGAGTGATTGAAAAAGCTTCTTCTATTTTCCCCAACGCATGTCACGATCTTCATATTGAACGGACCAAGATGCAGCGAGGGTTCCAGTATACATACTTTTATTTAAGTGCAACTGGCAAAAAACAATAAACAACGACCAGACCGCAACGCAGGTGTGGCACACACACGTACACACACATAAATACAAACAATAACCCACAAGGCAAGTGGGGCAGGGAACCAACTTAAATAGGATTCCCAATTAGAGGCAACGACAACCAGCTGGGGGGACTTCGGGTGGGCCTTTGTCGGTGGCGGCTCCGGTGCGGCCATACCGACCCGAGAAGATGCACTGGAAGCCCGGTGTGTGGAGCAGAAACAGTACGTACCAGGCTGGGATGACACCCTAGAGGCCTGGTGCGTGGAGCAGGAACAGTACGTACCAGACTGGGACGACACCCTAGAGGCCTGGTGCGTGGAGCAGGAACAGTACGTACCAGGCTGGGACGACATCCTAGAGGCCTGGTACGTGGAGCAGGAACAGTACGTACCAGGCTGGGACGACACCCTAGAGGCCTAGTACGTGGAGCAGGAACAGGACGTGCCGGGCACTCAATGCGCACAGGGGACCTGATGCGTGGAGCAGGAACAGGACGTGCCGGGCTCTCGATGCGCACAGGGGGCCTGATGCGTGGAGCAGGAACAGGACGTGCCGGGCTCTCGATGCGCACAGGGGGCCTGATGCGTGGAGCAGGGACAGGACGTGCTGGGCTCTCGATGCGCTCAGGGGACCTGATGCATTGAGCAGGGACAGGACGTGCCGGGCCCTCGATGCGCACAGGGGACCTGATGCGTGAAGCAGGGACAGGATGTGCCGGGCTCTCGATGCACACAGGGGACCTGATGCGCAGAGCAGGGACAGGACGTGCCGGGCTCTCGATTCGCACAGGGGACCTGATGCGTGGAGCAGGAACAGGCCGTGCCGGGATTTCGATGCGCACAGTGGGCCTGATGCGTGGAGCCGGCACCATGTGCCCCCCCCAAAAAAAATCTTGGGGCTGCTGTGGCCGCGAACCCCCCAGGAATTCCCGCCAAGGCAGAGCCTCCCAATCCGCCTTGATCTCCGCCACGGTCAAGAACTCCTTCTCCTTCTGGCCACGCTGCTTGGTCCTTTTGTGGTGGGTTATTCTGTCACAATCTTCTTATTGAACGGACCAAGATGCAGCGAGGGTTCCAGTATACATACTTTTATTTAAGTGGAACTGGCAAAAAACAATAAACAATGACCAGACCGTAACGCAGGTGTGGCACACACACGTACACACACATAAATACAAACAATAACCCACAAGGCAAGTGGGGCAGGGAAACAACTTAAATAGGATTCCCAATTAGAGGCAACGACAACCAGCTGCCTCTAAAAAAACAACATAGAGTTCCCTACATAACCCTAGTCACACCCTGACCCAACACACCATGAGAAACCTAGAGAGCTCTCTACGGCCAGGGCGTGACAGTACCCCCAAAGGTGCGGACTCGAACAACACCTAGAGTCAATGGGGGGGACTTCAGGTGGGCCTTTGTCTGTGGCGGCTCCGGTGCGGCCATACCGACCCGAGAAGACGCACTGGAAGCCCGGTGTGTGGAGCAGAAACAGTACGTACCAGGCTGGGATGACACCCTAGAGGCCTGGTGCGTGGAGCAGGAACAGTACGTACCAGACTGGGACGACACCCTAGAGGCCTGGTGCGTGGAGCAGGAACAGTACGTACCAGGCTGGGACGACATCCTAGAGGCCTGGTGCGTGGAGCAGGAACAGTACGTACCAGGCTGGGACGACACCCTAGAGGCCTGGTGCGTGGAGCAGGAACAGTACGTACCATACTGGGACGACACCTAGAGGCCTGGTGCGTGGAGCAGGAACAGCACGCACCAGGCTGGGACGACATCCTAGAGGCCTGGTGCGTGGAGCAGGAACAGTACGTACCAGGCTGGGACGACACCCTAGAGGCCTGGCGCGTGGAGCAGTAACAGTACGTACCAGGCTGGGACGACATCCTAGACGCCTGGTACGTGGAGCAGGAACAGTACGTACCAGGCTGGGACGACACCCTAGAGGCCTAGTACGTGGAGCAGAGACAGGCCGTGCCAGGCTCTGGATGCGCACAGGGGACCTGATGCGTGGAGCAGGAACAGGACGTGCCGGGCTCTCGATGCGCACAGCAAGCCTGATGCGTGGAGCAGGAACAGGACGTGCTGCGCTCTCGATGCGCACAGGGGGCCTGATGCGTGGAGCAGGGACAGGACGTGCTGGGCTCTCGATGCGCACAGGGGACCTGATGCGTGGAGCAGGGACAGGACGTGCCGGGCCCTCGATGCGCTCAGGGGACCTGATGCGTGGAGCAGGAACAGGACGTGCTGGGCACTCGATGCGCACATGGGACCTGATGCGTGGAGCAGGAACAGGATGTGCTGGGCACTCGATGTGCACAGGGGACCTGATGCGTGGAGCAGGAACAGGACGTGCTGGGCTCTCGATGCGCACAGGGGGCCTGATGCGTGGAGCAGGGACAGGACGTGCTGGGCTCTCGATGCGCACAGGGGACCTGATGCGTTGAGCAGGGACAGGACGTGCCGGGCCCTCGATGAGCACAGGGGACCTGATGCGTGGAGCAGGGACAGGATGTGCCGGGCTCTCGATGCGCACACACGTACACACACATAAATACAAACAATAACCCACAAGGCAAGTGGGGCAGGGAAACAACTTAAATAGGATTCCCAATTAGAGGCAAAGACAACCAGCTTCCTCTAATTGGGAGCCTAACAAAAACATAGAGTTCCCTACATAACCCTAGTTACACCCTGACCCAACACACCATTGTGAAATCTAGAGAGCTCTCTATGGCCAGGGCGTGACAATGCACAAGTGGTTATCTCCACCCTGGTACCATGAAAAGACTTCCACCCTGCTAACATGAAAATTCTTCCCCCCTGCTACCATGAAAATACTTCCCCCCTGCTACCATGAAAAGACTTTCCACCCTGCTACCATGAAAATACTTCCCCCCTGCTACCATGAAAAGACTTCCCCCCTGCTACCATGAAAATACTTCCACCCTGCTACCATGAAAATACTTCCACCCTGCTACCATGAAAAGACTTCCCCCCCTGCTACCATGAAAAGACTTCCACCCTGCTACCATACAGCGGGTAAACGCAAGTATTTCCCGTGACTGTGCCTCAAAACCAAATGTCTACCAGGCCCACCACCCCACCCTGGACTTGAACAGTCTCTATGACCACCTATACAAGGCAGCAGTGCCCACATTCGCCCGGACTCTAAAGGACATCGCTCTCAAACGTAGCCCCAACACTTCACACAGGAGCAACAGATCAATAGACACCCCGCCCAGACCAGCGAGACACTCTCCCAGACCTGCGGGACCCCCTGGACCTACACATAGAGGACCCACGCTGAGAGGACCTACATCCAGACCACAACACCACCAGCCACATCCACACCCCCACCAATCAACACCCCCAAGTCAACCATGCCCACCCCCATTTAGGCCCCCTCAGATCAGACCTATGCCACTCCTGTGCACCCCACCCCCGCAAAGAGGGCCTCAACATGGAAGTCACAAATACACCCAGGCCGTGAGCGGGCAAACAGGCCCAACCTCCACTCTTACATTAGCCCAAGCCAATGGGATGTACCAGATGCTCAGCAGGCTCTGCTCACACTTATTGGTCTGAGGCAGAACCACACGACCAACAACATTGGACACTTTATGGAACACAAATCCTTCACTATCTCATCCTGGAATATCCAAGGCCTGAGGTCATCTGCCTTTGGCTTAACTACTCAGGGAGCACCGACACTACGGGGCTTTGTCACGAAAGCCCCATATGCTACCCACCTCTGCGACCTGTACGCTCTCGTTGGCTGGCCCTCGCTTCACACTCATCGCCAAACCCACTGGCTCCAGGTCATCTACAAGTCCCTACTAGGTAAAGCCCCGCCTTATCTCAGCTCGGTAGTCACCATAGCAACACCCACCTGTGGCACGCACTCCAGCAGGTATATCTCACTGGTCACCCCCAAAGCCAATTCCTCCTTTTGCCGACTTTCCTTCCAGTTCTCTGCTGCCAATGACTGGAACAAACTACAAAAATCTCTGAAACTGGAGACACTTATCTCCCTCACCAGCTTTAAGCACCAGCTGTCAGAGCAGCTCACAGACCCCTGCACCTGTATATAGCCCATCTGTAAATAGCCCAACCAACTACCTCATCCCCTACCGTATTTATTTATCTTGTTCCTTTGCACCTGTCTTTTTACATTGCACATTCATCTACTGCACATCTACCATTCCAGTGTTTAAATGCTATATTGTAATTACTTTGCCACCTTGGCCTATTTATTGCCTTACCTTCCTTATGTTACCTCATTTGCACACATTGTATACAGATTTGTTTTTCTACAGTATTATTGACTGTATGTTTGTTTTACTCCATGTGTAACTCTGTGTTGTTGTATGTGTTGAACTGCTTTGCTTTATCTTGGCCAGGTCGCAGTTGTAAATGAGAACTTGTTCTCAACTTGCCTACCTGTGTCACGTTAAAAGGACGGAGGATTCAGTAGCGAGTACAGTTCAATATTTATTGTGGCAATCCAGAGGGTAAATAACAGGTACAGGTAATAGAATGCGTCAGGAAGTGTCTGGGTCTTAGCAGCGCCGAGGCTGCAGGGGAAACCCAATCCTCTGTACGTCAGTGAGCGAAGAGGAATTCCCAGACTGGCGATCCTGAACGTGCCCAACGCAGGAGAATGGAGCGAACGTAGAGTCCAGCGGAGAACAGAACCAGAGGAGAACACAGAACTCGGCCTGGAGAGAAACACGGGGAAAACAAGACAACGAACCGACAAACACCAGACCAAGACCACGAGTATATATAGGCACAGACAATGAGTGTCAGCTGGCGCTGATAACGAGCAGGGTAGCAATCAGCGGCAACACCCACACGCACAAACACACCACACACAGAGTGAGCCGGTGAATTCATGAACCGTGACAACCTGGTTAAATAAAGGTGAAATATATATATATTTTTAACCATATCTACATGTACATACTACCTCAATCAGCCTGACCAACCGGTGTCTGTATGTAGCCTCGCTACTTTTATAGCCTCGCTACTGTATATAGCCTGTCTTTTTACTGTTGTTTTATTTATTTTCTATTGTTCACCAAATACCTTTTTTTGCACTGTTGGTTAGAGCCTGTAAGTAAGCATTTCACTGTAAGGTCTACACCTGTTGTATTCGGCGCACGTGACAAATAAACTTTGATTTGATTTGATTAAAGTATGGGGATTCTAGTGAGGGAGATGTAGGTTGCACACAGGAGGAAATTGTTCTCTGTTATGATAATTTCCTTTTGAATTTCTAGCCAAATGTAAAATGTTCCTGTTTTGATTAATTTAATGGAGTGAGTTAGGTCTGCTCTTTACCAAATTAGCATACCCCCCTGAGTCCCTTCTCTGTTTCACACCTGGTAGTTTGGTGGATGGGACTACCATCTCTCTGTAACCCAGACAGCAACCAGTGGGTTTGTCTCCTCTATACCATGTTTCTTGTAGGATGACAATGTCTGTATTTCAGATTTTTTTAGTGAAGTCCAGGTTCCTGATCTTTAACACAGTGTCCAATGAAGGGCAAGAAGTATACAGAATGGTGTCGTCTGCGTAGAGGTGGATCAGAGACTCACTGATCATTGATGTATACAGAGAAGAGAGTCGGCCCAAGAATTGAACCCTGTGGCACCCCCATAGAGACTGCCAGAGGCCCGGGCAACAGGCCCTCTGATTTGACACACTGAAATCTATCAGAGAAGTAGTTGGTGAACCAGGCGAGGGAATCTTTTGAGACTTTTTGTTAAAGTGACTATGCATATATGATGAACAGATAGTAGCAGTAGGGTTGGCGGTTGGTGACACACAATGCAGATAGATAGCCCGGTTAGCCAATGTGCGGGAGCACTGGTTGGTCGGCCCAATTGAGGTAGTATGTACAGTGGGGCAAAAAAGTATTTAGTCAGCCACCAATTGTGCAAGTTCTCTCACTTAAAAAGATGAGAGAGGCCTGTGATTTTCATCATAGGTACACTTCAACTATGACAGACAAAATGAGGAAAAAAAATCCAGAAAATCACATTGTAGGATTTTTAATGAATTTATTTGCAAATTATGGTGGAAAATAAGTATTTGGTCACATACAAACAAGCAAGATTTCTGGCTCTCACAGACCTGTAACTTCTTCTTTAAGAGGCTCCTCTGTCCTCCACTCATTACCTGTATTAACGGCACCTGTTTGAACTTGTTATCAGTATAAAGACACCTGTCCACAACCTCAAACAGTCACACTCCAAACTCCACTATGGCCAAGACCAAAGAGCTGTCAAAGGACACCAGAAACAAAATTGTAGACCTGCACCAGGTTGGGAAGACTGAATCTGCAATAGGTAAGCAGCTTGGTTTGAAGAAATCAACTGTGGGAGCAATTATTAGGAAATGGAAGACATACAAGACCACTGATAATCTTCCTCGATCTGGGGCTCCACGCAAGACCTCACCCGTGGGGTCAAAATGATCACAAGAACGGTGAGCAAAAATCCCAGAACCACACGGGGGACCTAGTGAATGACCTGCAGAGAGCTGGGACCAAAGTAACAAAGCCTACCATCAGTAACACACTACGCCGCCAGGGACTCAAATCCTGCAGTGCCAGACGTGTCCCCCTGCTTAAGCCAGTACATGTTCAGGCCCGTCTAAAGTTTGCTAGAGAGCATTTGGATGATCCAGATGAGGATTGGGAGAATGTCAGATGAAACCAAAATATAACTTTTTGGTAAAAACTCAACTCGTCGTGTTTGGAGGACAAAGAATGCTGAGTTGCATCCAAAGAACACCATACCTACTGTGAAGCATGGGGTGGAAACATCATGCTTTGGGGCTGTTTTTCTGCAAAGGGACCAGGACGACTGATCCGTGTAAAGGAAAGAATGAATGGGGCCATGTATCGTGAGATTTTGAGTGAAAACCTCCTTCCATCAGCAAGGGCATTGAAGATGAAACGTGGCTGGGTCTTTCAGCATGACAATGATCCCAAACACACCGCCCGGGCAACGAAGGAGTGGCTTCAGAAGAAGCATTTCAAGGTCCTGGAGTGGCCTAGCCAGTCTCCAGATCTCAACCCCATAGAAAATCTTTGAAAGTCCGTGTTGCCCAGCGACAGCCCCAAAACATCACTGCTCTAGAGGAGATCTGCATGGAGGAATGGGCCAAAATACCAGCAACAGTGTGTGAAAACCTTGTGAAGACTTACAGAAAACGTTTGACCTCTGTCATTGCCAACAAAGAGTATATAACAAAGTATTGAGATAAACTTTTGTTATTGACCAAATACTTATTTTCCACCATAATTTGCAAATAAATTCATAAAAAATCCTACAATGTGATTTTCTGGATTTTTTTTCCTCATTTTGTCTGTTATAGTTGAAGTGTACCTATGATGAAAATTACAGGCCTCTCTCATCTTTTTAAGTGAGAGAACTTGCACAATTGGTGGCTGACTAAATACTTTTTTTCCCCACTGTACATGAATGTATAGTTAAAGTGATTATGCATATATGATAAACAGAGAGTAGCAGCAGCTGGGGGAGCACAATGCAAAAAGTCCAGATAGCCATTTGATTACCTGTTCAGGAGTCTTATGTCTTGGGGGTAAAAACTGTTGAGAAGCATTTTTGTCCTAGACTTGTCCTAGGCTTGCCATGTGGTAGTAGAGAGAACAGTCTATGACTGGGGTGGCTGGGGTCTTTGACAATTTTTAGGGCCATCCTCTGACACCGCCTGGTGTAGAGGTCCTGGACGGCAGGCAGCTTAGCCCCAGTGATGTACTGGGCTGTACGCACTACCCTCTGTAGTGCCTTGTAGTCAGAGGCCGAGCAATTGCCGTACCAGGCAGTGATGCAGACAGTTAGGATGCTCTCAATGTTGCAGCTGTAGAACATTTTGAGGATCTCAAGACTCATGCCAAATCTTTTTAGTTTCCTGAGGGGGAATAGGCTCTTCACGACTGTCTTGGTGTGTTTGGACCATTCTAGTTTGTTGTTGATGTGGACACCAAGGAACTTGAAGCTCTCAACCTGCTCCACTACAGCCTCGTCAATGAGATTGGGGGCATGCTCGGTCCTCCTTTTCCTGTAGTCCACAATCATCTCCTTAGTCTTGGTTACATTGAGGGAGAGGTTGTTATTCTGGCACCACCCGGCCAGGTCTCTGACCTCCTCCCTATAGGCTGTCTCGTTGTTATTGGAGTTGTGCCTGGCCATGCAGTCGTGGGTGAACAGGGAGTACAGGAAGGGACTGAGCACGCACCCCTGGGGTGCTCCAGTGTTGAGGATCAGCGTGGCAGATGTGTTGCTACCTACCCTCACCACCTGGGGGCGGCCCGTCAGGAAGTCCAGGATCCAGTTGCAGAGGGAGTTGTTTAGTCCCAGGATCCTTAGCTTAGTGATGAGCTTAGAGGGGACTATGGTGTTGAACGCTGAGCTGTAGTCAATGAATAGCATTCTCACATAAGTGTTCCTTTTGTCCAGGTGGGAAAGGGCAGTGTGGAGTGCACTAGAGATTGTATCATCTGTGGATCTGTTTGGGCGGTATGCAAATTGGAGTGGGTCTAGGGTTTCTGGGATAATGGTGTTGATGTGAGCCATTACCAAGCTTTCAAAGCACTTCATGGCTACGGACGTGAGTGCTACGGGTCTGTAGTCATTTAGGCAGATTGCCTTTGTGTTCTTGGGCACAGGGACTATGGTGGTCTAATTGAAGCATGTTGGTATTACAGACTCGATCAGGGACATGTTGAAAATGTCAGTGAAGACACCTGCCAGTTGGTCAGCACATCTCCGGAGCACACGTCCTGGTAATCTGTCTGGCCCCGCAGCCTTGTGTATGTTGACCTGTTTAAAGGTCTTACTCACATCGGCTACAGAGAGCGTGATCCCACAGTCGTCTGGAACAGTTGATGCTCTCATGCATGTCTCAGTGTTTCTGGCCTCGAAGCGAGCATAGAAGTGATTTAGCTCGTCTGGTAGGCTCGTGTCACTGGGCAGCTCGCGGCTGTGCTTCCCTTTGTAGTCTGTAATAGTTTGCAAGCCCTGCCACATAAGACGAGCGTCGGAGCCGGTGTAGTATGATTCAATCTTAGCCCTGTATTTTGACGCTTTGCCTGTTTGATGGTTCGTCGCAGGGCATAGCAGGATTTCTTGTAAGCTTCCGGGTTAGAGTCCCGCATCTTGAAAGCGGCAGCTCTACCCTTTAGCTCAGTGCGAATGTTGCTTGTAATCCATGGCTTCTGGTTGGGGTATGTACGTACAGTCACTGTGGGGATGACGTCCTTGATGCATTTAAGCCAGTGACTGATGTGGTGTACTCCTCAATTCCATTGGAAGAATCCCAGAACATGTTCCAGTTTGTGATAGCAAAACAGTCCTGTAGTTTAGCTTCTGCTTCATCTGACCACTTTTTAAAACTTCTTGGGGATCAGTGGGGCGCTAGCGCCCCAATCCCGACACTACCAGGTGAAATGCAAGGCGCCAAATTCAAAATCCAAAAGTTGAATTATTAAACATCCACCAATATACAAGTGTTCCATACTCATCAAAAGCTCTGTTTCTTGGCAAAATCACAGCGTTGTCAGATTTCAAAAAGGCTTTACGGTGAAAGCACTACATTTGATTGTTTGAGGGTAGCACCTCACATATTTTTCCCATAGCCATGAATCCATTAGCCATCACGGCACACACATAACACATTTCACAGTGAAAACAAATCAATTACCTGTTGAAGAACTTCTGCTGAGGTCATCCTAAGTGTCCAACGAAGACAATCCATGGTTCTTTTGTTAGAAAAAGTAATGTATTTTATCCATAAATCTCCATTTGGTTCGCGCGTTATAATCAGAAACGACAGCCTCCACTCTTCCATTGAAACGTGACGAGAACTCGTTCATCTTATACCTATAAACTTGTCCAAGAACAATCAAACATAGTTTTAAATGTATCCTTAGGAACACTTTTACGTATATTTACTATTATAAATCAACCGGAATATAAACTGATCGATAAAGACGGTAAAAAACACACAGCGCGCCTTGTCGGGAGCGCGTGCTGGGTACTGTTGACATAAAAAGGATACTTCCTGGTTTGCTCTTATTCTCTGGTCTAATTCATCCAAAATGAAAATTTACACTGTCTCGAGACTGTTGATATCTAAAGGAAGCGATGGGTACTGCATTCATATGCCCTTATATGGTCATTTTCATGAGGAAGGGGATCCAAATGAGCAATGTGTCAAAATCACTTTTTCCAGGACAGAAATTCCTCGGGGTTTCGCCTGCCATATGCGTTCTGTTTTACTCACAGACAAATGGTACTAGATATGTGCATATCCTATTTTCTGGGCCTGAATGGGAGGCATTGTACTTTGGGCACGCCAGGCTCTCCAAAACGGTCACCTCATGAGCCGATCCCTAAGAAGTTGGACCGAGTCCCTGGTGTTTCCTGCTTTCATTTTAGCTTGTAAGCAGGAATCAGGAGGACAGAGTTGTGGTCGGATTTACCAAATGGAGGGCGAGCTTTGTATGCATCTCTGTGTGTGGAAAACAGGTGATCTAGAATTTTTTTCCCTCTGGTTACACATTTAACATGTTGATAGAAATTTGGTTAAACTGATTTAAGTTTCCCTGGATTAAAGTCTCCGGCCACTAGGAGCGCCATCTCTGGGTGAGTGGTTTCCAGTTAGCTTTTTTCCTTATACAGCTGTCTGAGTACGGTCTTAGTGCCAGCATCTGTCTGTGGTGGTAAATAAACAGCCACGAAAAGTATAGATGAAAACTCTCTAGGCAAGTAGTGTGGCCTGCAATTTATCACAATATACTCTACTTCAGGCAAGCAAAATCTAGAGACTTCCTTAGATTTCGTGCACCAGCTGTTGAAGACAGCTTCTCCATCCTGGAGGGGATCATTTCCAGGCCCAGGGACATGTACTAGTCTGTGGTGACCTAAATGCTAGAACTGGACAAAAACCTGACACCCTGAGCACACGGGGACAAACACCTGCCTGGAGGTGACAGCATTCCCTCCCCCATATGTCCCCCTAGGCACAACTATGACAACATAACCATCAAAAGCGGGTCACAACTCCTCAGCTCTGGGTATGTACATAGTCAATGGTAGGCTTCGAGGGGACTCCTACGGTAGGTACACCTATAGCTCATCTCTCTGCAGCAGTACTGTAGACTACTTTATCACTGACCTCAACCCATAGTCTCTCAGAGTGTTCACAGTCAGCCCACTGACACCCCTATCAGACCACAGCAAAATCACAGTCTACTTGAACAGAGCAATACTCAATCATGAGGCATCAAAGAAGGAACAGCATTTCAGAAATCAGCTTAATGTAATTGTAGAATCTATAGACTCTAACCACTTCTGGAAAAACTGGAAAACACTAAAAAAACAACAACACAAATAATTATCAATCCAAAACAGAGATGTCTGGGTAAACCACTTCTACAAATCTATTTGGCCCTATAACAAAGAACAAACAGCAGAAACATATACATGATCAAATACAAATCTTAGAATCAACTATTAAAGACTACCAGAACCCACTGGATTCTCCAATTACCTTGAATAAACTACAGGACAAAATAAAAACCCTCCAACCAAAAAAGGCTTGTGGTGTTGATGGAATCCTCAATGAAATTATCAAATATACAGACAACAAATTCTAATTGGCTATACTAAAACTCTTTGACATCATCCTTAGCTCTGGCATCTTCCCCAATATTTGGAACCAAGGACTGATCACCCCAATCCACAAAAGTGGAGACAAATTTGACCCCAATAACTACCGTGGGATGTGCGTCAACAGCAACCTTGGGAAAATCCTCTGCATTATCATTAACAGCAGACTCGTACATTTCCTCAGTGAAAACAATGTACTGAGCAAATGTCAAATTGGATTTTACCAAATTACCGTACGACAGACCACGTATTCACCCTGCACACCCAAATTGACAAAGAAATTCATAAAACTAAGACAAAGTCTTCTCATGCTTTGTTGATTTAAAAAAAGCTTTTGACTCAATTTAGCATGAGGGTCTGCTATACAGATTGATGGAAAGGGGTGTTGGGGGAATAACATACGACATTATAAAATCCATGTACACAAACAACAAGTGTGTGGTTAAAATAGGCAAAAAACACACACATTTCTTCCCACAGGGACGTGGGGTGAGACAGGGATGCAGCTTAAGCCCCACCCTCTTCAACATATATATCAACGAATTGGCGAGGGCACTAGAACAGTCTGCAGCATCCGGCCTCACCCTACTAGAATCTGAAGTCAAATGTCTACTGTTTGCTGATGATCTGGTGCTTCTGTCACCAACCAAGGAGGGCCTACAGCAGAACCTAGATCTTCTGCAAAGATTCTGCAAGACCTGGGCCCTGACAGTAGATCTCAGTAAGACCAAAATAATGGTGTTCCAAAAAAGGTCCAGGCACTAGGACCACAAATACAAATTCCATCTAGACACCGTTGCCCTAGAGCACACCAAAAACGATATATACCTTGGCCTAAACATCAGCGCCACAGGTAACTTCCACAAAGCTGTGAACGATCTGAGAGACAAGGTAAGAAGGGCATTCTATGCCATCAAAATAAACATAAAATTCAACTTACCAATTAGGATCTGGCTAAAAATACTTGAATCAGTTATAGAACCCATTGCCCTTTATAGTTGTGAGGTCTGGGGTCCGCTCACCAACCAAGAATTCACAAAATGGGACAAACACGAAATTAAGACTCTGCATGCAGAATTCTGCAAAAATATCCTCTGTGTACAACGTAGAACACCAAATAATGCATGCAGAGCAGAATTAGGCCGATACCCGCTAATGATCAAAATCCAGAAAAGAGACGTTAAATTCCACAACCACCTAAATAGAAGCAATTCCCAAACCTTCCATAACAAAGCCATCACCTACAGAGAGATGAACCCGGAGAAGAGTCCCCTAAGCAAGCTGGTCCTGGGGCTCTGTTCACAAGCACAAACACAACCCACAGAGCCCCAGGACAGCAATACAATTAGACCCAACCAAATCATGAGAAAACGATAATTACTTGACACATTGGAAAGAATTTACAAAAAAACTAATCAAACTAGAATGCTATTTGGCCCTAAACAGAGAGTACATAGTGGCAGAATACCTGACCACTGTGACTGACCCAAACTTAAGGAAAGCTTTGACTATGTACAGACTCAGTGAGCATAGCTTTGCTATTGAGAAAGGCTGTCGTAGGCAGACCTGGCTCTCAAGAGAAGACAGGCTATGTGCACACTGCCCACACAATGAGGTGGAAACTGAGCTGCACTTCCTAACCTCCTGCCAAGTGTATGACCATATTAGAGACACATATTTTCCTCAGATTACACAGATCCACAAAGAATTCAAAAACAAACCTGATTTTGATAA
>CM059798.1:27975287-28005376 GCA_030435695.1 Brachymystax lenok tsinlingensis
TGTCACTGGTCAGTTATTCTCTGGGGGTGGAGAGAGAGGAAGACATGTCACTGGTCAGTTACTCTCTGGGGGGGATACATGTCACTGGTCAGTTACTCTCTGGGGGAGAGAGAGGAAGACATGTCACTGGTCAGTTACTCTCTGGGGGAGAGAGAGGGAAGACATGTCACTGGTCAGTTACTCTCTGGGGGAGAGAGGGAAGACATGTCACTGGTCAGTTACTCTCTGGGGGTGGAGAGAGAGGGAAGACATGTCACTGGTCAGTTATTCTCTGGGGGAGAGAGGGAAGACATGTCACTGGTCAGTTAATCTCTGGGGGGTGGAGAGAGAGGGAAGACATGTCACTGGTCAGTTACTCTCTGTGGGGTGGAGATAGAGGGAAGACATGTCACTGGTCAGTTACTCTCTGGGGGGTGGAGAGACAGGGGAGACTTGTCACTGGTCAGTTATTCTCTGGGGGGGAGACATGTCACTGGTCAGTTACTCTCTGGGGGTGGAGAGAGAGGGAAGACATGTCACTGGTCAGTTACTCTCTGGGGGGTGGAGAGACAGGGAGACTTGTCACTGGTCAGTTATTCTCTGGGGGAGACATGTCACTGGTCAGTTATTCTCTGGGGGGGAGACATGTCACTGGTCAGTTATTCTCTGGGGGGTGGAGAGAGAGGGAAGACATGTCACTGGTCAGTTACTCTCTGTGGGGTGGAGAGAGAGGGAAGACATGTCACTGGTCAGTTACTCTCTGTGGGGTGGAGATAGAAGGAAGACATGTCACTGGTCAGTTACTCTCTGGGGGTGGAGAGACAGGGAGACTTGTCACTGGTCAGTTATTCTCTGGGGGAGACATGTCACTGGTCAGTTACTCTCTGGGGTGGAGAGAGAGGAAGACATGTCACTGGTCAGTTACTCTCTGGGGGTGGAGAGACAGGGGAGACTTGTCACTGGTCAGTTATTCTCTGGGGGAGACATGTCACTGGTCAGTTATTCTCTGGGGAGAGAGAGGGAAGACATGTCACTGGTCAGTTACTCTCTGGGGGGGAGACATGTCACTGGTCAGTTATTCTCTGGGGGGGAGAGAGAGGGAAGACATGTCACTGGTCAGTTATTCTCTGGGGGTGGAGAGAGAGGGAAGACATGTCACTGGTCAGTTATTCTCTGGGGGGTGGAGAGATAGGGAAGACATGTCACTGGTCAGTTACTCTCTGGGGGAGAGAGAGGAAGACATGTCACTGGTCAGTTACTCTCTGGGGGTGGAGAGACAGGGAGACTTGTCACTGGTCAGTTATTCTCTGGGGGGGAGACATGTCACTGGTCAGTTACTCTCTGGGGGTGGAGAGAGAGGGAAGACATGTCACTGGTCAGTTACTCTCTTGGGGGTGGAGAGACAGGGGAGACTTGTCACTGGTCAGTTATTCTCTGGGGGGGAGACATGTCACTGGTCAGTTATTCTCTGGGGTGGAGACATGTCACTGGTCAGTTATTCTCTGGGGGTGGAGAGAGAGGAAGACATGTCACTGGTCAGTTACTCTCTGGGGGGAGAGAGAGGGAAGACATGTCACTGGTCAGTTATTCTCTGGGGGAGAGAGGGAAGACATGTCACTGGTCAGTTACTCTCTGGGGGTGGAGAGAGAGGGAAGACATGTCACTGGTCAGTTACTCTCTGGGGGTGGTGAGAGAGGGAAGACATGTCACTGGTCAGTTATTATCTGGGGGAGAGAGAGGGAAGACATGTCACTGGTCAGTTACTCTCTGGGGGAGACATGTCACGGGTCAGTTGCTCTCTGGGGGTGGAGAGACAGGGAGACATGTCACTGGTCAGTTATTATCTGGGGGAGAGAGAGGGAAGACATGTCACTGGTCAGTTACTCTCTGGGGGAGACATGTCACTGGTCAGTTACTCTCTGGGGGTGGAGAGAGAGGGAAGACATGTCACTGGTCAGTTACTCTCTGGGGGTGGAGAGACAGGGAGACTTGTCACTGGTCAGTTATTCTCTGGGGGAGACATGTCACTGGTCAGTTATTCTCTGGGGGAGACATGTCACTGGTCAGTTACTCTCTGGGGGTGGAGAGAGGGAAGACATGTCACTGGTCAGTTATTCTCTGGGGGAGACATGTCACTGGTCAGTTATTCTCTGGGGGAGACATGTCACTGGTCAGTTATTCTCTGGGGGTGGAGAGAGAGGGAAGACATGTCACTGGTCAGTTACTCTGGGGGAGACATGTCACTGGTCAGTTACTCTCTGGGGAGAGAGAGGGAAGACATGTCACTGGTCAGTTACTCTCTGGGGGTGGAGAGAGAGGGAAGACATGTCACTGGTCAGTTACTCTCTGGGGGAGAGAGAGGGAAGACATGTCACTGGTCAGTTACTCTCTGGGGGAGAGAGGGAAGACATGTCACTGGTCAGTTATTCTCTGGGGGTGGAGAGAGGGAAGACATGTCACTGGTCAGTTAATCTCTGGGGTGGAGAGAGGGAAGACATGTCACTGGTCAGTTACTCTCTGTGGGGTGGAGAGAGAGGAAGACATGTCACTGGTCAGTTACTCTCTGGGGGTGGAGAGACAGGAGACTTGTCACTGGTCAGTTATTCTCTGGGGGAGACATGTCACTGGTCAGTTACTCTCTGGGGTGGAGAGAGAGGAAGACATGTCACTGGTCAGTTACTCTCTGGGGGTGGAGAGACAGGGAGACTTGTCACTGGTCAGTTATTCTCTGGGGGAGACATGTCACTGGTCAGTTATTCTCTGGGGGAGACATGTCACTGGTCAGTTATTCTCTGGGGGTGGAGAGAGAGGGAAGACATGTCACTGGTCAGTTACTCTCTGGGGGAGACATGTCACTGGTCAGTTATTCTCTGGGGAGAGAGAGAGGGAAGACATGTCACTGGTCAGTTATTCTCTGGGGGTGGAGAGAGGGAAGACATGTCACTGGTCAGTTATTCTCTGGGGGTGGAGAGATAGGGAAGACATGTCACTGGTCAGTTACTCTCTGGGGGAGAGAGAGGAAGACATGTCACTGGTCAGTTACTCTCTGGGGGTGGAGAGACAGGGGAGACTTGTCACTGGTCAGTTATTCTCTGGGGGAGACATGTCACTGGTCAGTTACTCTCTGGGGGTGGAGAGAGAGGAAGACATGTCACTGGTCAGTTACTCTCTGGGGGTGGAGAGACAGGGAGACTTGTCACTGGTCAGTTATTCTCTGGGGGAGACATGTCACTGGTCAGTTATTCTCTGGGGTGGAGACATGTCACTGGTCAGTTATTCTCAGGGGGTGGAGAGAGAGGAAGACATGTCACTGGTCAGTTACTCTCTGGGGGAGACATGTCACTGGTCAGTTATTCTCTGGGGGAGAGAGAGGAAGACATGTCACTGGTCAGTTATTCTCTGGGGGTGGAGAGAGGAAGACATGTCACTGGTCAGTTACTCTGGGGGGAGACATGTCACTGGTCAGTTATTCTCTGGGGAGAGAGAGGGAAGACATGTCACTGGTCAGTTATTCTCTGGGGGGTGGAGAGAGAGGAAGACATGTCACTGGTCAGTTACTCTCTGGGGGAGACATGTCACTGGTCAGTTATTCTCTGGGGGTGAGAGAGGAAGACATGTCACTGGTCAGTTATTCTCTGGGGGAGACATGTCACTGGTCAGTTATTCTCTGGGGGAGACTTGTCACTGGTCAGTTACTCTCTGGGGGTGGAGAGAGAGGAAGACATGTCACTGGTCAGTTATTCTCTGGGGGAGACATGTCACTGGTCAGTTATTCTCTGGGGGAGACATGTCACTGGTCAGTTATTCTCTGGGGGTGGAGAGAGAGGGAAGACATGTCACTGGTCAGTTACTCTCTGGGGGAGACATGTCACTGGTCAGTTACTCTCTGGGGGAGAGAGAGGAAGACATGTCACTGGTCAGTTACTCTCTGGGGGGAGAGAGAGGGAAGACATGTCACTGGTCAGTTACTCTCTGGGGGAGAGAGAGGGAAGACATGTCACTGGTCAGTTACTCTCTGGGGGTGGAGAGAGAGGAAGACATGTCACTGGTCAGTTATTCTCTGGGGAGAGAGAGGAAGACATGTCACTGGTCAGTTAATCTCTGGGGGTGGAGAGAGAGGGAAGACATGTCACTGGTCAGTTACTCTCTGTGGGGTGGAGATAGAGGGAAGACATGTCACTGGTCAGTTACTCTCTGGGGGTGGAGAGACAGGGAGACTTGTCACTGGTCAGTTATTCTCTGGGGGAGACATGTCACTGGTCAGTTACTCTCTGGGGGTGGAGAGAGAGGAAGACATGTCACTGGTCAGTTACTCTCTGGGGGTGGAGAGACAGGGGAGACTTGTCACTGGTCAGTTATTCTCTGGGGGAGACATGTCACTGGTCAGTTATTCTCTGGGGGAGACATGTCACTGGTCAGTTATTCTCTGGGGGTGGAGAGAGAGGAAGACATGTCACTGGTCAGTTATTCTCTGTGGGGTGGAGAGAGAGGAAGACATGTCACTGGTCAGTTACTCTCTGGGGGGTGGAGAGAGAAGGAAGACATGTCACTGGTCAGTTACTCTCTGGGGGTGGAGAGACAGGGGAGACTTGTCACTGGTCAGTTATTCTCTGGGGGAGACATGTCACTGGTCAGTTACTCTCTGGGGGTGGAGAGAGAGGAAGACATGTCACTGGTCAGTTACTCTCTGGGGGTGGAGAGACAGGGAGACTTGTCACTGGTCAGTTATTCTCTGGGGGAGACATGTCACTGGTCAGTTATTCTCTGGGGGTGGAGAGAGGGAAGACATGTCACTGGTCAGTTACTCTCTGGGGGAGACATGTCACTGGTCAGTTATTCTCTGGGGGAGAGAGAGGAAGACATGTCACTGGTCAGTTATTCTCTGGGGGTGGAGAGAGAGGAAGACATGTCACTGGTCAGTTATTCTCTGGGGGTGGAGAGAGAGGAAGACATGTCACTGGTCAGTTACTCTCTGGGGAGAGAGAGGAAGACATGTCACTGGTCAGTTACTCTCTGGGGGTGGAGAGAGGGGAAGACTTGTCACTGGTCAGTTATTCTCTGGGGGAGACATGTCACTGGTCAGTTATTCTCTGGGGGTGGAGAGAGAGGGAAGACATGTCACTGGTCAGTTACTCTCTGGGGGTGGAGAGACAGGGAAGACTTGTCACTGGTCAGTTATTCTCTGGGGGAGACATGTCACTGGTCAGTTATTCTCTGGGGGAGACATGTCACTGGTCAGTTATTCTCTGGGGGTGGAGAGAGAGGAAGACATGTCACTGGTCAGTTTTTCTCTGGGGGAGAGAGAGGGAAGACATGTCACTGGTCAGTTACTCTCTGGGGGGAGAGAGAGGAAGACATGTCACTGGTCAGTTACTCTCTGGGGGTGGAGAGAGAGGGAAGACATGTCACTGGTCAGTTACTCTCTGGGGGTGGTGAGAGAGGGAAGACATGTCACTGGTCAGTTATTATCTGGGGAGAGAGAGGGAAGACATGTCACTGGTCAGTTACTCTCTGGGGGAGACATGTCACTGGTCAGTTGCTCTCTGGGGGTGGAGAGACAGGGAGACATGTCACTGGTCAGTTATTATCTGGGGGGAGAGAGAGGGAAGACATGTCACTGGTCAGTTACTCTGGGGGAGACATGTCACTGGTCAGTTACTCTCTGGGGGGGGTGGAGAGAGAGGGAAGACATGTCACTGGTCAGTTACTCTCTGGGGGTGGAGAGAGACAGGGAGACTTGTCACTGGTCAGTTATTCTGGGGGAGACATGTCACTGGTCAGTTATTCTCTGGGGGAGACATGTCACTGGTCAGTTACTCTCTGGGGGTGGAGAGAGAGGAAGACATGTCACTGGTCAGTTATTCTCTGGGGGAGACATGTCACTGGTCAGTTATTCTCTGGGGGAGACATGTCACTGGTCAGTTATTCTCTGGGGGTGGAGAGAGAGGAAGACATGTCACTGGTCAGTTACTCTCTGGGGGATACATGTCACTGGTCAGTTACTCTCTGGGGGGAGAGAGAGGGAAGACATGTCACTGGTCAGTTACTCTCTGGGGGAGAGAGAGGAAGACATGTCACTGGTCAGTTACTCTCTGGGGGAGAGAGAGGAAGACATGTCACTGGTCAGTTACTCTCTGGGGAGAGAGAGGAAGACATGTCACTGGTCAGTTATTCTCTGGGGGAGAGAGAGGGAAGACATGTCACTGGTCAGTTAATCTCTGGGGGTGGAGAGAGAGGGAAGACATGTCACTGGTCAGTTACTCTCTGGGGGTGGAGAGAGAGGGAAGACATGTCACTGGTCAGTTACTCTCTGGGGGTGGAGAGACAGGGAGACTTGTCACTGGTCAGTTATTCTCTGGGGGAGACATGTCACTGGTCAGTTACTCTCTGGGGGTGGAGAGAGGGAAGACATGTCACTGGTCAGTTACTCTCTGGGGGTGGAGAGACAGGGAGACTTGTCACTGGTCAGTTATTCTCTGGGGGAGACATGTCACTGGTCAGTTATTCTCTGGGGGAGACATGTCACTGGTCAGTTATTCTCTGGGGGTGGAGAGAGAGGAAGACATGTCACTGGTCAGTTACTCTCTGGGGGAGACATGTCACTGGTCAGTTATTCTCTGGGGGGAGAGAGAGGAAGACATGTCACTGGTCAGTTATTCTCTGGGGGTGGAGAGAGGGAAGACATGTCACTGGTCAGTTATTCTCTGGGGGTGGAGAGATAGGAAGACATGTCACTGGTCAGTTACTCTCTGGGGGAGAGAGAGGGAAAACATGTCACTGGTCAGTTACTCTCTGGGGGTGGAGAGACAGGGGAGACTTGTCACTGGTCAGTTATTCTCTGGGGAGACATGTCACTGGTCAGTTACTCTCTGGGGGTGGAGAGAGAGGAAGACATGTCACTGGTCAGTTACTCTCTGGGGGTGGAGAGACAGGGAGACTTGTCACTGGTCAGTTATTCTCTGGGGGAGACATGTCACTGGTCAGTTATTCTCTGGGGGAGACATGTCACTGGTCAGTTACTCTCTGGGGGTGGAGAGAGAGGGAAGACATGTCACTGGTCAGTTTTTCTCTGGGGGAGAGAGAGGGAAGACATGTCACTGGTCAGTTACTCTCTGGGGGAGAGAGAGAGGAAGACATGTCACTGGTCAGTTATTCTCTGGGGGAGACATGTCACTGGTCAGTTATTCTCTGGGGGTGGAGAGAGAGGAAGACATGTCACTGGTCAGTTATTCTCTGGGGGAGAGAGAGGAAGACATGTCACTGGTCAGTTACTCTCTGGGGGGAGAGAGGGAAGACATGTCACTGGTCAGTTACTCTCTGGGGGTGGAGAGAGAGGAAGACATGTCACTGGTCAGTTACTCTCTGGGGGGTGGGAGAGAGAGGAAGACATGTCACTGGTCAGTTATTATCTGGGGGAGAGAGAGAGGAAGACATGTCACTGGTCAGTTACTCTCTGGGGGAGACATGTCACTGGTCAGTTGCTCTCTGGGGGTGGAGAGACAGGAAGACATGTCACTGGTCAGTTATTCTCTGGGGGTGGAGAGAGGAAGACATGTCACTGGTCAGTTACTCTCTGGGGGAGACATGTCACTGGTCAGTTACTCTCTGGGGGTGGAGAGAGAGGAAGACATGTCACTGGTCAGTTACTCTCTGGGGGTGGAGAGACAGGAGACTTGTCACTGGTCAGTTATTCTCTGGGGGAGACATGTCACTGGTCAGTTATTCTCTGGGGGAGAGAGGAAGACATGTCACTGGTCAGTTACTCTCTGGGGGTGGAGAGAGAGGAAGACATGTCACTGGTCAGTTATTCTCTGGGGGAGACATGTCACTGGTCAGTTATTCTCTGGGGAGAGAGGGAAGACATGTCACTGGTCAGTTATTCTCTGGGGGTGGAGAGAGGGAAGACATGTCACTGGTCAGTTACTCTCTGGGGGAGACATGTCACTGGTCAGTTACTCTCTGGGGGAGAGAGAGGGAAGACATGTCACTGGTCAGTTACTCTCTGGGGGGTGGAGAGAGAGGAAGACATGTCACTGGTCAGTTACTCTCTGGGGAGAGAGAGGGAAGACATGTCACTGGTCAGTTACTCTCTGGGGTGGAGAGAGAGGAAGACATGTCACTGGTCAGTTATTCTCTGGGGAGAGAGAGAGAAGACATGTCACTGGTCAGTTACTCTCTGGGGGTGGAGAGAGGAAGACATGTCACTGGTCAGTTACTCTCTGTGGGGTGGAGAGAGGGAAGACATGTCACTGGTCAGTTACTCTCTGGGGGTGGAGAGACAGGAAGACTTGTCACTGGTCAGTTATTCTGGGGGAGACATGTCACTGGTCAGTTACTCTCTGGGGGTGGAGAGAGAGGAAGACATGTCACTGGTCAGTTACTCTCTGGGGGTGGAGAGACAGGGAGACTTGTCACTGGTCAGTTATTCTCTGGGGGAGACATGTCACTGGTCAGTTATTCTCTGGGGAGACATGTCACTGGTCAGTTATTCTCTGGGGGTGGAGAGAGAGGGAAGACATGTCACTGGTCAGTTACTCTCTGGGGGAGACATGTCACTGGTCAGTTATTCTCTGGGGGGGGAGAGAGAGAAGACATGTCACTGGTCAGTTATTCTCTGGGGGTGGAGAGAGAGAAGACATGTCACTGGTCAGTTATTCTCTGGGGGTGGAGAGAGGGAAGACATGTCACTGGTCAGTTACTCTCTGGGGGGAGAGAGAGGGAAAACATGTCACTGGTCAGTTACTCTCTGGGGGTGGAGAGACAGGGAGACTTGTCACTGGTCAGTTATTCTCTGGGGGAGACATGTCACTGGTCAGTTACTCTCTGGGGTGGAGAGAGAGGAAGACATGTCACTGGTCAGTTACTCTCTGGGGGTGGAGAGAGGGGAGACTTGTCACTGGTCAGTTATTCTCTGGGGGAGACATGTCACTGGTCAGTTATTCTCTGGGGTGGAGACATGTCACTGGTCAGTTATTCTCAGGGGGTGGAGAGAGAGGGAAGACATGTCACTGGTCAGTTACTCTCTGGGGGGGAGACATGTCACTGGTCAGTTATTCTCTGGGGAGAGAGAGGAAGACATGTCACTGGTCAGTTATTCTCTGGGGGTGGAGAGAGAGGGAAGACATGTCACTGGTCAGTTATTCTCTGGGGGAGACATGTCACTGGTCAGTTATTCTCTGGGGGGAGAGAGAGGAAGACATGTCACTGGTCAGTTATTCTCTGGGGGTGGAGAGAGAGGAAGACATGTCACTGGTCAGTTACTCTCTGGGGGAGACATGTCACTGGTCAGTTATTCTCTGGGGGTGAGAGAGGGAAGACATGTCACTGGTCAGTTACTCTCTGGGGAGAGAGGGAAGACATGTCACTGGTCAGTTACTCTCTGGGAGGTGGAGAGAGAAGGAAGACATGTCACTAGTCAGTTACTCTCTGGGGGGTGGAGAGAGAGGGAAGACATGTCACTGGTCAGTTACTCTCTGGGGGGGAGAGAGGGAAGACATGTCACTGGTCAGTTACTCTCTGGGGGGTGGAGAGAGAGGGAAGACATGTCACTGGTCAGTTATTCTCTGGGGGGGAGACATGTCACTGGTCAGTTACTCTCTGGGTGGTGGAGAGAGAGGGAAGACATGTCACTGGTCAGTTATTCTCTCTGGGGAGACATGTCACTGGTCAGTTATTCTCTGGGGGAGAGAGAGAGGAAGACATGTCACTGGTCAGTTACTCTCTGGGGGTGGAGAGACAGGGAGACTTGTCACTGGTCAGTTATTCTCTGGGGGAGACATGTCACTGGTCAGTTACTCTCTGGGTGGTGGAGAGAGAGGGAAGACATGTCATTGGTCAGTTATTCTCTGGGGGGAGACATGTCACTGGTCAGTTATTCTCTGGGGGGGAGAGAGAGGGAAGACATGTCACTGGTCAGTTATTCTCTTGGGGGCAGACATGTCACTGGTCAGTTACTCTCTTGGGGGGAGAGAGGGAAGACATGTCACTGGTCAGTTACTCTCTGGGAGGTGGAGAGAGAAGGAAGACATGTCACTAGTCAGTTACTCTCTGGGGGGTGGAGAGAGAGGGAAGACATGTCACTGGTCAGTTACTCTCTGGGGGTGGAGAGAGAGGAAGACATGTCACTGGTCAGTTACTCTCTGGGGGTGGAGAGAGAGGGAAGACATGTCACTGGTCAGTTATTCTCTGGGGGAGAAGACATGTCACTGGTCAGTTACTCTCTGGGTGGTGGAGAGAGAGGGAAGACATGTCACTGGTCAGTTACTCTCTGGGGGGAGACATGTCACTGGTCAGTTATTCTCTGGGGGGGAGAGAGAGGGAAGACATGTCACTGGTCAGTTACTCTCTGGGGGTGGAGAGACAGGGGAGACTTGTCACTGGTCAGTTATTCTCTGGGGGGGAGACATGTCACTGGTCAGTTACTCTCTGGGTGGTGGAGAGAGAGGGAAGACATGTCATTGGTCAGTTATTCTCTGGGGGGAGACATGTCACTGGTCAGTTATTCTCTGGGGGGGAGAGAGAGGGAAGACATGTCACTGGTCAGTTATTCTCTTGGGGGCAGACATGTCACTGGTCAGTTACTCTCTGGGGGGGAGAGAGGGAAGACATGTCACTGGTCAGTTACTCTCTGGGGGTGGAGAGAGAGGGAAGACATGTCACTGGTCAGTTAGTCTCTGGGGGTGGAGAGAGAGGGAAGACATGTCACTGGTCAGTTATTCTCTGGGGGCTGGAGAGAGAGGGGAGACTTGTCACTGGTCAGTTATTCTCTGGGGGGAGACATGTCACTGGTCAGTTATTCTCTGGGGGGAGAGAGAGGAAGACATGTCACTGGTCAGTTATTCTCTGGGGGAGACATGTCACTGGTCAGTTACTCTCTGGGGGTGGAGAGACAGGGAGACTTGTCACTGGTCAGTTACTCTCTGGGTGGTGGAGAGAGAGGGAAGACATGACACTGGTCAGTTACTCTCTGGGGGGTGGAGAGACAGGGGAGACTTGTCACTGGTCAGTTATTCTCTGGGGGGGAGACATGTCACTGGTCAGTTACTCTCTGGGGGTGGAGAGAGAGGGAAGACATGTCACTGGTCAGTTACTCTCTGGGGGTGGAGAGACAGGGAGACTTGTCACTGGTCAGTTATTCTCTGGGAGACATGTCACTGGTCAGTTATTCTCTGGGGCATGTCACTGGTCAGTTATTCTCTGGGGGTGGAGAGAGAGGGAAGACATGTCACTGGTCAGTTATTCTCTGGGGGAAGACATGTCACTGGTCAGTTACTCTCTGTGGGGAGAGAGGGAAGACATGTCACTGGTCAGTTACTCTCTGGGGGGTGGAGAGAGAGGGAAGACATGTCACTGGTCAGTTATTCTCTGGGGGAGAGAGAGGAAGACATGTCACTGGTCAGTTACTCTCTGGGGGGAGAGAGGAAGACATGTCACTGGTCAGTTACTCTCTGGGGGAGTGGAGAGAGAGTGAAGACATGTCACTGGTCAGTTACTCTCTGGGGGTGGAGAGAGAGGAAGACATGTCACTGGTCAGTTACTCTCTGGGGGTGGAGAGAGAGGAAGACATGTCACTGGTCAGTTATTCTCTGGGGGCTGGAGAGAGGGAGACTTGTCACTGGTCAGTTATTCTCTGGGGAGACATGTCACTGGTCAGTTATTCTCTGGGGGAGAGAGAGGGAAGACATGTCACTGGTCAGTTATTCTCTGGGGGAGACATGTCACTGGTCAGTTACTCTCTGGGGGTGGGGAGAGAGGGAAGACATGTCACTGGTCAGTTATTCTCTGGGGGTGGAGAGAGAGGGAAGACATGTCACTGGTCAGTTACTCTCTGGGGGTGGTGAGAGAGGGAAGACATGTCACTGGTCAGTTATTCTCTGGGGGAGAGAGAGGGAAGACATGTCACTGGTCAGTTACTCTCTGGGGAGAGAGAGGAAGACATGTCACTGGTCAGTTATTCTCTGGGGGGAGAGAGAGAGGAAGACATGTCACTGGTCAGTTACTCTCTGGGGGGAGAGAGGGAAGACATGTCACTGGTCAGTTACTCTGGGGGTGGAGAGAGAGGAAGACATGTCACTGGTCAGTTATTCTCTGGGGGTGGAGAGACAGGGAGACATGTCACTGGTCAGTTATTCTCTGGGGGGTGGAGAGAGAGGGAAGACATGTCACTGGTCAGTTATTCTCTGGGGGAAGACATGTCACTGGTCAGTTACTCTCTGGGGGGAGAGAGGGAAGACATGTCACTGGTCAGTTACTCTCTGGGGGTGGAGAGAGAGGAAGACATGTCACTGGTCAGTTATTCTCTGGGGGGAGAGAGAGGGAAGACATGTCACTGGTCAGTTACTATCTGGGGGAGAGAGGAAGACATGTCACTGGTCAGTTACTCTCTGAGGGGGTGGAGAGAGAGGGAAGACATGTCACTGGTCAGTTATTCTCTGGGGGTGGAGAGAGGGAAGACATGTCACTGGTCAGTTATTCTCTGGGGGCTGGAGAGAGAGGGGAGACTTGTCACTGGTCAGTTATTCTCTGGGGGCTGGAGAGAGAGGGGAGACTTGTCACTGGTCAGTTATTCTCTGGGGGGAGACATGTCACTGGTCAGTTATTCTCTGGGGGAGAGAGAGGAAGACATGTCACTGGTCAGTTATTCTCTGGGGGAGACATGTCACAGGTCAGTTACTCTCTGGGGGTGGAGAGAGAGGAAGACATGTCACTGGTCAGTTATTCTCTGGGGTGGAGAGAGAGGAAGACATGTCACTGGCCAGTTACTCTCTGGGGGTGGTGAGAGAGGGAAGACATGTCACTGGTCAGTTATTCTCTGGGGGAGAGAGAGGGAAGACATGTCACTGGTCAGTTACTCTCTGGGGGAGAGAGAGGGAATACATGTCACTGGTCAGTTACTCTCTGGGGGGTGGAGAGACAGGGGAGACTTGTCACTGTTCAGTTACTCTCTGGTGGAGAGAGAGGAAGACATGTCACTGGTCAGTTATTCTCTGGGGGAGAGAGAGGAAGACATGTCACTGGTCAGTTACTCTCTGGGGGAGAGAGAGGAAGACATGTCACTGGTCAGTTACTCTCTGGGGGTGGAGAGAGAGGGAAGACATGTCACTGGTCAGTTATTCTCTGGGGGGTGGAGAGAGAGGGAAGACATGTCACTGGTCAGTTACTCTCTGGGGGGTGGAGAGAGAGGGAAGACATTTCACTGGTCAGTTACTCTCTGGGGGTGGAGAGACAGGGGAGACATGTCACTGGTCAGTTATTCTCTGGGGGAGACATGTCACTGGTCAGTTATTCTCTGGGGGTGGAGAGACAGGGAGACTTGTCACTGGTCAGTTATTCTCTGGGGGAGACATGTCACTGGTCAGTTATTCTCTGGGGGAGACATGTCACTGGTCAGTTATTCTCTGGGGGTGGAGAGAGAGGAAGACATGTCACTGGTCAGTTATTCTCTGGGGGGGAGAGAGAGGGAAGACATGTCACTGGTCAGTTACTCTCTGGGGGAGAGAGGGAAGACATGTCACTGGTCAGTTATTCTCTGGGGGGAGAGAGAGGAAAGACATGTCACTGGTCAGTTACTCTCTGGGGGGAGAGAGGGAAGACATGTCACTGGTCAGTTACTCTCTGGGGGTGGAGAGAGAGGAAGACATGTCACTGGTCAGTTATTCTCTGGGGGTGGAGAGACAGGGGAGACATGTCACTGGTCAGTTATTCTCTGGGGGTGGAGAGAGAGGGAAGACATGTCACTGGTCAGTTATTCTCTGGGGAAGACATGTCATTGGTCAGTTACTCTCTGGGGGGGAGAGAGGAAGACATGTCACTGGTCAGTTACTCTCTGGGGGTGGAGAGAGAGGGAAGACATGTCACTGGTCAGTTATTCTCTGGGGGAGAGAGAGGGAAGACATGTCACTGGTCAGTTACTATCTGGGGGAGAGAGGAAGACATGTCACTGGTCAGTTACTCTCTGAGGGGTGGAGAGAGAGGAAGACATGTCACTGGTCAGTTATTCTCTGGGGGTGGAGAGAGAGGGAAGACATGTCACTGGTCAGTTATTCTCTGGGGGCTGGAGAGAGAGGAGACTTGTCACTGGTCAGTTATTCTCTGGGGGCTGGAGAGAGAGGGAGACTTGTCACTGGTCAGTTATTCTCTGGGGAGACATGTCACTGGTCAGTTTTTCTCTGGGGGGGAGAGAGAGGGAAGACATGTCACTGGTCAGTTATTCTCTGGGGGAGACATGTCACAGGTCAGTTACTCTCTGGGGGTGGAGAGAGAGGAAGACATGTCACTGGTCAGTTATTCTCTGGGGGTGGAGAGAGAGGGAAGACATGTCACTGGTCAGTTACTCTCTGGGGGTGGTGAGAGAGGGAAGACATGTCACTGGTCAGTTATTCTCTGGGGGGAGAGAGAGGGAAGACATGTCACTGGTCAGTTACTCTCTGGGGGGAGAGAGGGAATACATGTCACTGGTCAGTTACTCTCTGGGGGTGGAGAGACAGGGAGACTTGTCACTGTTCAGTTACTCTCTGGTGGAGAGAGAGGGAAGACATGTCACTGGTCAGTTATTCTCTGGGGGGAGAGAGGGAAGACATGTCACTGGTCAGTTACTCTCTGGGGGAGAGAGGAAGACATGTCACTGGTCAGTTACTCTCTGGGGGTGGAGAGAGAGGAAGACATGTCACTGGTCAGTTATTCTCTGGGGGTGGAGAGAGAGGAAGACATGTCACTGGTCAGTTACTCTCTGGGGGTGGAGAGAGAGGGAAGACATTTCACTGGTCAGTTACTCTCTGGGGGTGGAGAGACAGGGGAGACATGTCACTGGTCAGTTATTCTCTGGGGGAGACATGTCACTGGTCAGTTATTCTCTGGGGAGAGAGAGAGGAAGACATGTCTCTGGTCAGTTACTCTCTGGGTGGTGGAGAGAGAGGGAAGACATGTCACTGGTCAGTTATTCTCTGGGGGTGGAGAGAGGGAAGACATGTCACTGGTCAGTTACACTCTGGGGGAGACATGTCACTGGTCAGTTACTCTCTGTGGGGAGAGAGGGAAGACATGTCACTGGTCAGTTACTCTCTGGGGGTGGAGAGAGAGGGAAGACATGTCACTGGTCAGTTACACTCTGGGGGAGACATGTCACTGGTCAGTTACTCTCTGTGGGGAGAGAGAGGAAGACATGTCACTGGTCAGTTATTCTCTGGGGAGAGAGGGAAGACATGTCACTGGTCAGTTATTCTCTGGGGGGAGAGAGGGAAGACATGTCACTGGTCAGTTACTCTCTGGGGGAGACATGTCACTGGTCAGTTATTCTCTGGGGGAGACATGTCACTGGTCAGTTACTCTCTGTGGGGAGAGAGAGAGAAGAAATGTCACTGGTCAGTTACTCTCTGTGGGGGAGAGAGGGAAGACATGTCACTGGTCAGTTATTCTCTGGGGGAGAGAGGGAAGACATGTCACTGGTCAGTTACTCTCTGGGGGAGAGACATGTCACTGGTCAGTTATTCTCTGGGGGAGACATGTCACTGGTCAGTTACTCTCTGGGGGGGTGGAGAGAGAGGAAGACATGTCACTGGTCAGTTACTCTCTGGGGGCTAGACATGTCACTGGTCAGTTACTCTCTGGGGGTGAGAGAGGGAATACATGTCACTGGTCAGTTACTCTCTGGGGGGAGAGAGGGAAGACATGTCACTGGTCAGTTACTCTCTGTGGGGTGGAGAGAGAGGGAAGACATGTCACTGGTCAGTTACTCTCTGGGGGGTGGAGAGACAGGGGAGACTTGTCACTGTTCAGTTACTCTCTGGTGGAGAGAGAGGGAAGACATGTCACTGGTCAGTTATTCTCTGGGGGGGAGAGAGAGGGAAGACATGTCACTGGTCAGTTACTATCTGGGGGGGAGAGAGGGAAGACATGTCACTGGTCAGTTACTCTCTGAGGGGTGGAGAGAGAGGGAAGACATGTCACTGGTCAGTTATTCTCTGGGGGGTGGAGAGAGAGGGAAGACATGTCACTGGTCAGTTATTCTCTGGGGGCTGGAGAGAGAGGGGAGACTTGTCACTGGTCAGTTATTCTCTGGGGGCTGGAGAGAGAGGGGAGACTTGTCACTGGTCAGTTATTCTCTGGGGGGAGACATGTCACTGGTCAGTTATTCTCTGGGGGAGAGAGAGGAAGACATGTCACTGGTCAGTTATTCTCTGGGGAGAGACATGTCACTGGTCAGTTATTCTCTGGGGGTGGAGAGAGAGGGAAGACATGTCACTGGTCAGTTATTCTCTGGGGGTGGAGAGAGAGGAGAAGACATGTCACTGGTCAGTTACTCTCTGGGGGTGGTGAGAGAGGAAGACATGTCACTGGTCAGTTATTCTCTGGGGGAGAGAGAGGGAAGACATGTCACTGGTCAGTTACTCTCTGGGGGAGAGAGGGAATACATGTCACTGGTCAGTTACTCTCTGGGGGTGGAGAGACAGGGAGACTTGTCACTGTTCAGTTACTCTCTGGTGGAGAGAGAGGAAGACATGTCACTGGTCAGTTATTCTCTGGGGGAGAGAGAGAGGAAGACATGTCACTGGTCAGTTACTCTCTGGGGGAGAGAGGAAGACATGTCACTGGTCAGTTACTCTCTGGGGGTGGAGAGAGAGGGAAGACATGTCACTGGTCAGTTATTCTCTGGGGGTGGAGAGAGAGGGAAGACATGTCACTGGTCAGTTACTCTCTGGGGGTGGAGAGAGAGGAAGACATTTCACTGGTCAGTTACTCTCTGGGGGTGGAGAGACAGGAGACATGTCACTGGTCAGTTATTCTCTGGGGGAGACATGTCACTGGTCAGTTATTCTCTGGGGGAGAGAGAGAGGGAAGACATGTCTCTGGTCAGTTACTCTCTGGGTGGTGGAGAGAGAGGAAGACATGTCACTGGTCAGTTATTCTCTGGGGGTGGAGAGAGAGGAAGACATGTCACTGGTCAGTTACACTCTGGGGGAGACATGTCACTGGTCAGTTACTCTCTGTGGGGGGAGAGAGGAAGACATGTCACTGGTCAGTTACTCTCTGGGGGTGGAGAGAGAGGAAGACATGTCACTGGTCAGTTACACTCTGGGGGAGACATGTCACTGGTCAGTTACTCTCTGTGGGGAGAGAGGAAGACATGTCACTGGTCAGTTATTCTCTGGGGGGAGAGAGGGGAAGACATGTCACTGGTCAGTTATTCTCTGGGGGGAGAGAGGGAAGACATGTCACTGGTCAGTTACTCTCTGGGGGAGACATGTCACTGGTCAGTTATTCTCTGGGGGAGACATGTCACTGGTCAGTTACTCTCTGGGGGGAGAGAGAGAAGAAATGTCACTGGTCAGTTACTCTCTGTGGGGGAGAGAGAGGAAGACATGTCACTGGTCAGTTATTCTCTGGGGGAGAGAGGGAAGACATGTCACTGGTCAGTTACTCTCTGGGGGAGACATGTCACTGGTCAGTTATTCTCTGGGGGAGACATGTCACTGGTCAGTTACTCTCTGGGGGTGGAGAGAGAGGAAGACATGTCACTGGTCAGTTACTCTCTGGGGGCTAGACATGTCACTGGTCAGTTACTCTCTGGGGGCTGAGACATGTCACTGGTCAGTTACTCTCTGGGGGTGAGAGAGGGAATACATGTCACTGGTCAGTTACTCTCTGGGGGTGAGAGGCTAGACATGTCACTGGTCAGTTACTCTCTGGGAGGTGAGAGAGGAATACATGTCACTGGTCAGATTACTCTCTGGGGGTGGAGAGAGAGAGGAAGACATGTCACTGGTCAGTTACTCTCTGTGGGGTGGAGAGAGAGGGAAGACATGTCACTGGTCAGTTACTCTCTCTGGGGTGGAGAGACAGGGAGACTTGTCACTGTTCAGTTACTCTCTGGTGGAGAGAGAGGGAAGACATGTCACTGGTCAGTTATTCTCTGGGGGGAGAGAGAGGAAGACATGTCACTGGTCAGTTACTCTCTGGGGGGAGAGAGGGAAGACATGTCACTGGTCAGTTACTCTCTGGGGGTGGAGAGAGAGGGAAGACATGTCACTGGTCAGTTACTCTCTGGGGGTGGAGAGAGAGGAAGACATTTCACTGGTCAGTTACTCTCTGGGGGTGGAGAGACAGGGAGACTTGTCACTGGTCAGTTATTCTCTGGGGGAGACATGTCACTGGTCAGTTACTCTCTGGGGGTGGAGAGAGGGAGACATGTCACTGGTCAGTTACTCTCTGGGGGTGGAGAGACAGGGGAGACATGTCACTGGTCAGTTATTCTCTGGGGGGGAGACATGTCACTGGTCAGTTATTCTCTGGGGAGAGAGAGGGAAGACATGTCACTGGTCAGTTACTCTCTGGGTGGTGGAGAGAGAGGGAAGACATGTCACTGGTCAGTTATTCTCTGGGGTGGAGAGAGAGGGAAGACATGTCACTGGTCAGTTATTCTCTGGGGGAGAGAGAGGGAGACATGTCACTGGTCAGTTACTCTCTGGGGTGGAGAGAGAGGAGACATGTCACTGGTCAGTTACTCTCTGGGGGTGGAGAGACAGGGGAGACTTGTCACTGGTCAGTTACTCTCTGGGGGAGACATGTCACTGGTCAGTTATTCTCTGGGGGAGACATGTCACTGGTCAGTTACTCTCTGGGGGTGGAGAGAGGGAGACATGTCACTGGTCAGTTAATCTCTGGGGGTGGAGAGAGAGGGAAGACATGTCACTGGTCAGTTACTCTCTGGGGGGTGGAGAGACAGGGGAGACTTGTCACTGGTCAGTTACTCTCTGGGGGAGACATGTCACTGGTCAGTTATTCTCTGGGGGAGACATGTCACTGGTCAGTTATTCTCTGGGGGGTGGAGAGAGAGGGAAGACATGTCACTGGTCAGTTACTCTCTGGGGAGAGAGAGAGGGAAGACATGTCACTGGTCAGTTACTCTCTGGGGGAGAGAGGGAAGACATGTCACTGGTCAGTTACTCTCTGGGGGTGGAGAGAGAGGGGAGACATGTCACTGGTCAGTTACTCTCTGGGGGTGGAGAGAGAGGGGAGACATGTTACTGGTCAGTTACTCTCTGGGGGGTGGAGAGAGAGGGGAGACATGTTACTGGTTAATGGGAGGGGAGGGGGAGGAGTTGGCTTGAGACGAATAATTTCACATGGTTGGTAATGGAGAACAAAGAGTAAATGTCTGTGTGTGTGTGTGTGTGTGTGTGTGTGTGTGTGTGTGTGTGTGTGTGTGTGTGTGTGTGTGTGTGTGTGTGTGTGTGTGTGTGTGTGTGTGTGTGTGTGTGTGTGTGTGGAGAGTGGTGGAGAGACAGGGGAGACTTGTCACTGGTCAGTTATTCTCTGGGGGGGAGACATGTCACTGGTCAGTTACTCTCTGGGGGTGGAGAGAGAGGGAGACATATCACTGGTCAGTTATTCTCTGGGGGAGACATGTCACTGGTCAGTTATTCTCTGGGGGAGAGAGAGAGGAAGACATGTCACTGGTCAGTTACTCTCTGGGGGAGACATGTCACTGGTCAGTTATTCTCTGGGGGAGAGAGAGAGAAGACATGTCACTGGTCAGTTACTCTCTGGGGGAGACATGTCACTGGTCAGTTATTCTCTGGGAGGGAGAGAGAGAGAGGGAAGACATGTCACTGGTCAGTTACTCTCTGGGGGAGAGAGAGGGAAGACATGTCACTGGTCAGTTTGCTCTCTGGGGGAGACATGTCACTGGTCAGTTATTCTCTGAGGGAGAGAGAGAGGGAAGACATGTCACTGGTCAGTTACTCTCTGGGGGAGACATGTCACTGGTCAGTTATTCTCTGGGGGAGAGAGAGAGGAAGACATGTCACTGGTCAGTTACTCTCTGGGGGAGACATGTCACTGGTCAGTTACTCTCTGGGGGAGACATGTCACTGGTCAGTTACTCTCTGGGGGGAGAGAGGAAGACATGTCACTGGTCAGTTACTCTCTGGGGGTGGAGAGAGAGGGAAGACATGTCACTGGTCAGTTATTCTCTGGGGGTGGAGAGAGAGGGAAGACATGTCACTGGTCAGTTACTCTCTGGGGGTGGAGAGAGAGGGAAGACATTTCACTGGTCAGTTACTCTCTGGGGGTGGAGAGACAGGGGAGACATGTCACTGGTCAGTTATTCTCTGGGGGAGACATGTCACTGGTCAGTTATTCTCTGGGGAGAGAGAGAGAGGGAAGACATGTCTCTGGTCAGTTACTCTCTGGGTGGTGGAGAGAGAGGGAAGACATGTCACTGGTCAGTTATTCTCTGGGGGGTGGAGAGAGAGGGAAGACATGTCACTGGTCAGTTACACTCTGGGGGGGAGACATGTCACTGGTCAGTTACTCTCTGTGGGGGGAGAGAGGGAAGACATGTCACTGGTCAGTTACTCTCTGGGGGGTGGAGAGAGAGGGAAGACATGTCACTGGTCAGTTACACTCTGGGGGGGAGACATGTCACTGGTCAGTTACTCTCTGTGGGGAGAGAGAGGGAAGACATGTCACTGGTCAGTTATTCTCTGGGGGGAGAGAGGGAAGACATGTCACTGGTCAGTTATTCTCTGGGGGAGAGAGAGGAAGACATGTCACTGGTCAGTTACTCTCTGGGGGAGACATGTCACTGGTCAGTTATTCTCTGGGGGAGACATGTCACTGGTCAGTTACTCTCTGTGGGGAGAGAGAGAGAAGACATGTCACTGGTCAGTTACTCTCTGTGGGGGAGAGAGGAAGACATGTCACTGGTCAGTTATTCTCTGGGGAGAGAGAGGAAGACATGTCACTGGTCAGTTACTCTCTGGGGGAGACATGTCACTGGTCAGTTATTCTCTGGGGGAGACATGTCACTGGTCAGTTACTCTCTGGGGGTGGAGAGAGAGGGAAGACATGTCACTGGTCAGTTACTCTCTGGGGGCTAGACATGTCACTGGTCAGTTACTCTCTGGGGACGAGAGAGGGAATACATGTCACTGGTCAGTTACTCTCTGGGGGAGAGAGAGGGAAGACATGTCACTGGTCAGTTACTCTCTGTGGGGTGGAGAGAGAGGAAGACATGTCACTGGTCAGTTACTCTCTGGGGGTGGAGAGACAGGGAGACTTGTCACTGTTCAGTTACTCTCTGGTGGAGAGAGAGGGAAGACATGTCACTGGTCAGTTATTCTCTGGGGGGGAGAGAGAGGGAAGACATGTCACTGGTCAGTTACTCTCTGGGGGGGAGAGAGGGAAGACATGTCACTGGTCAGTTACTCTCTGGGGGTGGAGAGAGAGGGAAGACATGTCACTGGTCAGTTACTCTCTGGGGGTGGAGAGAGAGGAAAGACATTTCACTGGTCAGTTACTCTCTGGGGGTGGAGAGACAGGGAGACTTGTCACTGGTCAGTTATTCTCTGGGGGGTTGACATGTCACTGGTCAGTTACTCTCTGGGGGGTGGAGAGAGAGGGAGACATGTCACTGGTCAGTTACTCTCTGGGGGTGGAGAGACAGGGAGACATGTCACTGGTCAGTTATTCTCTGGGGGAGACATGTCACTGGTCAGTTATTCTCTGGGGGGGAGAGAGAGGGAAGACATGTCACTGGTCAGTTACTCTCTGGGTGGTGGAGAGAGAGGGAAGACATGTCACTGGTCAGTTATTCTCTGGGGTGGAGAGAGAGGGAAGACATGTCACTGGTCAGTTATTCTCTGGGGGGGAGAGAGAGGGAGACATGTCACTGGTCACTTACTCTCTGGGGTGGAGAGAGAGGGGAGACATGTCACTGGTCAGTTACTCTCTGGGGGTGGAGAGACAGGGAGACTTGTCACTGGTCAGTTACTCTCTGGGGGAGACATGTCACTGGTCAGTTATTCTCTGGGGGAGACATGTCACTGGTCAGTTACTCTCTGGGGGGTGGAGAGAGAGGGAGACATGTCACTGGTCAGTTAATCTCTGGGGGTGGAGAGAGAGGGAAGACATGTCACTGGTCAGTTACTCTCTGGGGGTGGAGAGACAGGGAGACTTGTCACTGGTCAGGTTGTCACTGGTCAGTCTCTGGGGGAGACATGTCACTGGTCAGTTATTCTCTGGGGGGGAGACATGTCACTGGTCAGTTATTCTCTGGGGAGTGGAGAGGAGAGGGAAGACATGTCACTGGTCAGTTACTCTCTGGGGAGAGAGAGGGAAGACATGTCACTGGTCAGTTACTCTCTGGGGGGGGAGACATGTCACTGGTCAGTTACTCTCTGGGGGTGGAGAGAGAGGAGACATGTCACTGGTCAGTTAATCTCTGGGGTGGAGAGAGAGGGAGACATGTTACTGAGATTCTCTCTGGGGTGGAGAGAGAGAGGGAGACATGTTACTGGTTAATGGGAGGGAGGGGAGGAGTTGGCTTGAGGAAGAATAATTTCACATGGTTGGTAATGGAGAACAAAGAAGTAAATGTCTGTGTGTGTGTGTGTGTGTGTGTGTGTGTGTGTGTGTGTGTGTGTGTGTGTGTGTGTGTGTGTGTGTGTGTGTGTGTGTGTGTGTGTGTGTGTGTGTGTGTGTGTGTGTGTGTGTGTGTGGAGAGTGGTGGAGACAGGGAGACTTGTCACTGGTCAGTTATTCTCTGGGGGGAGACATGTCACTGGTCAGTTACTCTCTGGGGGTGGAGAGAGAGGGGAGACATGTCACTGGTCAGTTATTCTCTGGGGGAGACATGTCACTGGTCAGTTATTCTCTGGGGGAGAGAGAGAGGGAAGACATGTCACTGGTCAGTTACTCTCTGGGGGAGACATGTCACTGGTCAGTTATTCTCTGGGGGAGAGAGAGAGGGAAGACATGTCACTGGTCAGTTACTCTCTGGGGAGACATGTCACTGGTCAGTTATTCTCTGGGGGGGGAGAGAGAGGGAAGACATGTCACTGGTCAGTTACTCTCTGGGGGAGAGAGAGGAAGACATGTCACTGGTCAGTTGCTCTCTGGGGGAGACATGTCACTGGTCAGTTATTCTCTGGGGGGGAGAGAGAGGGAAGACATGTCACTGGTCAGTTACTCTCTGGGGGAGACATGTCACTGGTCAGTTATTCTCTGGGGAGAGAGAGAGGGAAGACATGTCACTGGTCAGTTACTCTCTGGGGGAGACATGTCACTGGTCAGTTACTCTCTGGGGGAGACATGTCACTGGTCAGAGTTACTCTCTGGGGGAGAGAGGGAAGACATGTCACTGGTCAGTTACTCTCTGGGGGTGGAGAGAGAGGGGAGACATGTTACTGGTTAATGGGAGGGAAGGGGGAGGAGTTGGCTTGAGAAGAATAATTTCACATGGTTGGTAATGGAGAACAAAGAGTAAATGTCTGTGTGTGTGTGTGTGTGTGTGTGTGTGTGTGTGTGTGTGTGTGTGTGTGTGTGTGTGTGTGTGTGTGTGTGTGTGTGTGTGTGTGTGTGTGCGTGCGTGCGTGTGTGCGTGTGTGAGCAGAGCCAAGTGGGCGAAAGCACAGGCCAGCCATGCACTCTCACCCACTACCCTCTACACACACATACACAGTACCCCTGTCCCATACTCTTACCAAGGTGACCCCAGCTTCACTGTTGAGCCATAGCAGAGACAGAGTCGGGGGAAGGGTTAGACGGTAAGGGTTAGACAGATCAGATCATTGTGAGGAGGTCAGGGAGTCCAGAGAGAGCCAATCATATGGACCAGAAAACAGAGAAAGTCTAGAATCCTCTCTATAAAATCTGTAATACCTCCAGCTATTATGATGGATAGACCAATGCTGCTAACAGCTTGGCTTCTCCACTGTCCCGTTTACTCCACTGTCCCGCTTGACATCGTACTAACCAGCAGCGTCACCAAAATGGAACCTCTTCCATGGCTCCATTAGTGTCAAGCTGGGGAGCAGGTCTTCCTAGATTATCCAGAACCATATCACTCCTTTACACTATACAACCCTAACCACTGATCTAGGACCAGATCACCTTTCCCAAGCCCTAACCTGAACCATTAGATACTAACCTAACCACTGATTTAGGACCAGCCCTAACCTGAACCATTAGATACTAACCTAACCACTGATCTAGGACCAGATCACCTTTCCCAAGCCCTAACCTGAACCATTAGATACTAACCTAACCACTGATTTAGGACCAGCCCTAACCTGAACCATTAGATACTAACCTAGCCACTGATTTAGGACCAGCCCTAACCTGAACCATTAGATACTAACCTAGCCACTGATTTAGGACCAGTCCTAATCTGAATCATTAGATACTAAAAGAATCACTGATCTAGGACCAGTCCTAACCTGAACCATTAGATACTAACCTAACCACTGATCTAGGACCAGTCCTAATCTGAACCATTAGATACTAACCTAACCACTGATTTAGGACCAGTCCTAACCTGAACCATTAGATACCAACCTAACCACTGATTTAGGACCAGTCCTAATCTGAACCATTAGATACTAACCTAACCACTGATCTAGGACTAGTCCTAACCTGAACCATTAGATACTAACCAAACCACTGATCTAGGACCAGTCCTAACCTGAATCATTAGATACTAACTTAACCACTGATCTAGGACTAGTCCTAATGTGAACCATTAGATACTAACCTAACCACTGATCTAGTACCAGTATAACTGTCATGGGGACAGACACTAAACTGACCTTAGACCAGACAGTCAATAAAGATATTGATTAATTTGTGCAAGCCTTTGTGTTACCTACTTTTGCTGAGAAATAATCTCTCTCTAGCCTAATCAGAGTTAGCTTAGTCAGAGTTATCGTAATCAGAGTGACTATTTACTCAATCTAGCAAAAAACGGTTTGATTTACCCTTGAGAATATTACAGCACTACCACACTAACGTCAGCGTAGTGAACCCCTCTCTCACACACACACACACACACACACACACACACACACACACACACACACACACACACACACACACACACACACACAGAGAGAGACTCACCTAGCGCCAGGAAAGAGAAAACCCACTGCAGCACCGCAGCAGTCTGGAGTCTCCTCCGCAGCGGGATGTTTAGCGGAGCAAACTGGATCTTCATCTCCGTGAAAAACACAACCTTACCGGCTACAAGGTGAGGGTTAGTCTGTCTCTGTGTTTCTGTGTGTGTGTATGAGGGAACTGTTTTGAGTGATAGCTCCTGATTTGATGCAACTCAAAGTTCTGAAACTAAACGGACAGGCTCGTGCAGCAATGTGGAGGTTCTGTTATTCGGTTGTTGCTGGTCTCTAGTTCACCTTCCTAATGGAGTTAAATTCTGCAAACAAACTTGAGAACTAACAGAACAGCTTGCCTCATGGACCCGCCTCTCATGTCACCACCCTCTTCCTTGAATGGAACCACATCAACCAATCAACGTAGAGGAGAGGTGGAAAGTGTCAACCAATCAGAGGAGAGGTCGGGATGACAGTATTTATTTGACTCCTGCTATAGTTACTTCAGCCAGAATAATAAGAAGAAGCAGTTAACTATCAGTGGTGGTTGGTGACGTTTAAGATGAGGGGGGACAATTAGTTTTTTTTCATGAGCATGGCCTTATTTCTTTTACAGCATATTGGATTCACATTCCATTCACCCAGTTCAACGTAACAGGTTTAGGCTACTACATGATACTCTAATTTTCTCTATACCCATCATGACGTTGCTACAACCTAGCCTATGAATGAAAGTTTACAACGTAGGTCCACACAGATCGAGATCAAAATTTGAAGCGACAGACAATGACACATGGACAGACAGTGACACATTCAATACCACCATGCACACTCTTGCCTGCATCTAGTTGATGTTGAGTGCAATCATTAGCCGAACAGTTGAAAATGAGAGTTTCAATTGGACAAATTCAAGGTATGTTTATCCCTGTTTTCAACAGAATTAGCGGAATGAATACACCCCTGTAAACACAGCTCACTTTCATAGCAGCCACATTGTATACCTTCTTGTGACTATGCACTCTCCTCCTCTCACCTGTTCCTTTCGCTTGTGCACTTCAATGCACAACACATCAGCTGTATGTGACCAGACGAAAACACCTTTCCAAGCCAAACCATATCATAACCGCTACACACAGCCTACATCGTTGTCCCCATATTAGCTAAAGCAATGTCATAGTCAACATAGCTAATATAACTAATGCATTAGTAAACCCGCTACAATCATGGAGTACAGTGTACAGTCAGTAAGCAGTTTAGCAGTTACACTGGCGGGCCCCGGTGGCAATAAATTAATAAAACCAAAAACTTACCTTGACTTGAAAGAGTTCCAGTGTTGTGTTGTCATAGTCAGCTAGTTAACATAGCATCCATCTGTTTGAGTAGGCTAAACTAGTAACTGGTGAATTTTTTCTCTCTCATAATTTTTTTGTCATTTAGCAGACACTCTTACCCAGAGCAATTTACAGTAGTCAAAAAATCGAATTGATTTATAAAGCCCTTCTTACATCAGCTGATGTCACAGAGTGCTGTACAGAAACCCAGCCTAAAACCCCAAACAGCAAGCAATGCAGGTGTAAAAGCACGGTGGCTAGGAAAAACTCTCTAGAAAGGCCAAAACCTAGGAAGAAACCTAGAGAGGAACCAGGCTGTGAGGGGTGGCCAGTCCTCTTCTGGCTGTGCTGGGTGCAGATTATAACAGAACATGGACAAGATTTTAAAATGTTCATAAAACAGGCAGAACAGTTGAAACTGGAGAAGCAGCACGGCCAGGTGGACATCAAGGAGTCATCAGGCCAGGTAGTCCTTGAGGAATGGTCCTAATGCTCAGGTCCTCCGAGAGAGAGAGAGAGAGAGAGAGAGACAAGAAAAAAAAAAAAAAAAAGAGAGAGAGATAGATAGAGAGAGCATACTTAAATTCACACAGGACACCAGATAAGAGAAGAAATACTCCAGATATAACAGACGGACCCTAGCCCCCCGACACATAAACTACTGCAGCATAAATACTGGGGGCTGAGACAGGAGGGGGTGGGAGACACTGTGAGTGCATACAGTTTTGTACTGGTCCCCCATTGGAATCAAACCCACAACCCTGACATTGCAAGCACCATGCTCTACCAACTGAGCTACACCGGACACTAAGAAATGTGTTTGTTCAAAACTGTTATTGTCGTTCTCTATCTTTGAGTCCACTACCAGATTTTATACACTGCAGTGCTAGCTATCTGTAGCTTATGGTTTCAGTACTAGATTCATTGTCTGGTCTTTTGATTGGATGGACAACATGTCATTTCATGCTGCAAGAGCTCTGGTAGGTTGGAGGACGTCCTCAGGAATTTGTGTTAGGGGACATGAATATATTTAGTATAGTTTTATCTAAAAAGGATTACTTTTAAAATGTTTCACTGTTTTTATTTTACGAAATTCACTGAGGAGAAATGTCTCCCCCACTGTTCACTATAGTTATTTATAATAATAAGTAGTAGTTAACTATAGTTATTTATAATAATATAGTAGTTAACTATAGTTATTTATAATAATATAGTAGTTAACTATAGTTATTTATAATAATATAGCAGTTAACTATAGTTATTTATAATAATAAGTAGTAGTTAACTATAGTTATTTATAATAATAAGTAGTAGTTAACTATAGATATTTATAATAATAAGTAGTAGTAAACTATAGATATTTATAATAATAAGTAATAGTTAACTATAGTTATTTATAATAATAAGTAGTAGTTAACTATAGTTATTTATAATAATAAGTAGTAGTTAACTATAGATATTTATAATAATAAGTAGTAGTTAACTATAGTTATTAATAATAATAAGTAGTAGTTAACTATAGATATTTATAATAATAAGTAGTAGTAAACTATAGTTATTTATAATAATAAGTAGTAGTTAACTATAGTTATTTATAATAATAAGTAGTAGTTAACTATAGTTATTTATAATAATAAGAAGTAGTTAACTATAGTTATTTATAATAATAAGTAGTAGTTAACTATAGATATTTATAATAATAAGTAGTAGTTAACTATAGTTATTTATAATAATACAGTAGTTAACTATAGTTATTCATAATAATATAGCAGTTAACTATAGTTATTTATAATAATAAGTAGTAGTTAACTATAGTTATTTATAATAATACAGTAGTAGTTAACTATAGTTATTTATAATAATACAGTAGTTAACTATAGTTATTTATAATAATAAGTAGTAGTTAACTATAGTTATTTATAATAATAAGTAGTAGTTAACTATAGTTATTTATAATAATATAGTAGTTAACTATAGTTATTTATAATAATAAGTAGTAGTTAACTATAGTTATTTATAATAATACAGTAGTTAACTATAGTTATTTATAATAATAAGTAGTAGTTAACTATAGTTATTTATAATAATACAGTAGTAGTTAACTATAGTTATTTATAATAATACAGTAGTTAACTATAGTTATTTATAATAATATAGCAGTTAACTATAGTTATTTATAATAATAAGTAGTAGTTAACTATAGTTATTTATAATAATAAGTAGTAGTTAACTATAGTTATTTATAATAATATAGTAGTTAACTATAGATATTTATAATAATAAGTAGCAGTTAACTATAATTATTTATAATAATATAGTAGTTAACTATAGTTATTTATAATAATAATAAGTAGTAGTTAACTATAGTTTATTTATAATAATAAGTAGTAGTTAACTATAATTATTTATAATAATAAGTAGTAGTTAACTATAGTTATTTATAATAATATAGTAGTTAACTATAGTTATTTATAATAATAAGTAGTAATTAACTATAGTTATTTATAATAATAAGTAGTAGTTAACTATAGTTATTTATAATAATAAGTAGTAGTTAACTATAGTTATTTATAATAATATAGTAGTTAACTATAATTATTTATAATAATAAGTAGTAATTAACTATAGTTATTTATAATAATAAGTAGTAGTTAACTATAGTTATTTATAATAATAAGTAGTAGTTAACTATAGTTATTTATAATAATAAGTAGTAGTTAACTATAGTTATTTATAATAATAAGTACAGTAGTTAACTATAGTTATTTATAATAATAAGTAGTAGTTAACTATAGTTATTTATAATAATAAGTAGTAGTTAACTATAGTTATTTATAATAATATAGTAGTTAACTATAGTTATTTATAATAATATAGCAGTTAACTATAGTTATTTATAATAATATAGCAGTTAACTATAGTTATTTATAATAATAAGTAGTAGTTAACTATAGTTATTTATAATAATATAGTAGTTAACTATAGTTATTTATAATAATATAGCAGTTAACTATAGTTATTTATAATAATAAGTAGTAGTTAACTATAGTTATTTATAATAATAAGTAGTAGTTAACTATAGTTATTTATAATAATAAGTAGTAGTTAACTATAGTTATTTATAATAATAAGTAGTAGTTAACTATAGTTATTTATAATAATATAGCAGTTAACTATAGTTATTTATAATAATAATATAGCAGTTAACTATAGTTATTTATAATAATAAGTAGTAGTTAACTATAGTTATTTATAATAATAAGTAGTAGTTAACTATAGTTATTTATAATAATAAGTAGTAATTAACTATAGTTATTTATAATAATAAGTAGTAGTTAACTATAATTATTTATAATAATAAGTAATGATTAACTATAGATATTTATAATAATAAGTAGTAGTTAACTATGAATTTATTTATAATAATAAGTAGTAGTTAACTATAATTATTTATAATAATAATAAGTAGTAGTTAACTATAGTTATTTATAATAATAAGTAGTAGTTAACTATAATTATTTATAATAATAAGTAGTAGTTAACTATAGTTATTTATAATAATAAGTAGTAGTTAACTATAGTTATTTATAATAATAAGTAGTAGTTAACTATAGTTATTTATAATAATAAGTAGTAGTTAACTATAGTTATTTATAATAATACAGTAGTATTAACTATAATTATTTATAATAATAATACATAGCAGTTAACTATATAGTTATTTATAATAATATAGTAGTAGTTAACTATAGTTATTTATAATAATAGTAGTAGTTAACTATAGTTATTTATAATAATAAGTAGTAGTTAACTATAGTTATTTATAATAATAAGTAGTAGTTAACTATAGTTATTTAATAATAATACAGTAGTAATTAACTATAGTTATTTATAA